>RXPK01001017.1:0-75914 GCA_004143645.1 Protaetia brevitarsis | reverse complement strand
ATTTTTGGCCTTTTGTATAGAGTTACTTGTAAATATTTGTAGGAGCTGATTATATTCCAACAACGTTTTCCAGAATTAGTTCTGAAATAATGGAGAAATCACCCACGTATATATTCATGAACGGGTTTTAGAATTAATTTTAAACCTATTGTTGGAAAGAACCCAATAACCATGGAAGCACTTATCTTCAACAAAATTCGGTGACAATTATTATACACTTCGGAATAACAAATACCGTCAAAATTCTATAAATCTTCCTGAGACGCAAATACGTACTAGGACGTGTAGCGAGATAATTTCGTCTACAAATTCGCACTCCACCTTTTGTGGTTCGATTTGTCTTGGTAAGAGCGTCTGAAAGACGCACATGGGACGACAGAAGAACTACGGGATCGTTGCCCGTGTCCGCCAAACTCGAATCGCACGCCACCATAAAGAATACATCGGCCCATAACTCACCCGTGTCGCTTACATATTTCCCAGAGATATACCATATGTATTCGCGCGTAGGTAACCGATATACCTACGATGTATTATAAGTCGTACCTACGCGGATGCGGCCGTATGCGCATGTGGTCGGACGGACGGACGGAGAGCGGGCCGGCGTCGTACCTTGTACGAGGACGTTCTCAATAGCCGGTATATACATAACAAGAGATTAATATTTATTAGTCGAGTTGGATTCTTCCAGGCGTCATCGTTGTGAAAAGAGATTATTCGCGTGGTCTTCGATTTGATATATGTAGGATTCCCTTTTATTTTACGCTTGCCTAGCCATCTGATCTTTTTTTAGACCAATATTAATAATAGCCGAGATATTTTACATTCCGACTACGTTAGTATTGAGAACTCTATACAGGGTATTGCACAATGAAGGTCAGCGATCTATAGGTATATGAAAAACCATTCACGATAGAAGTCTGGAAATTTGAGTGCTTACTAATATGAATTTGGTCTAATAGAGCAAAATATACACAAATCCCTAGCATTTTCGGTTATTTTAAACGCAACGCTCTGTATATTTTTATATTTTTGAATTGCCCTTAAAATTCTAAGATGTTAAAATTTATGCTATGGGCGGGCTTATGCAGGTATGAGGTTTATTGGGGTACCTACTGCTGTGTACTGAATGTACAAAAAAAAAATGCAAAATGAATTAATAAAAATGAAAAATTAAATTAGCTAGCTCAACGGATAAAAATTTAAAAGGGCGCAAAAAACAATTAAACTCAGGATTACTCTCGCAAATTAAAACTTGAACGAAAAGTAAATTGTGGGTGAAAGAAATCTGACTTTCTTTATTATTCCAAACATTGAAAAGGTTTAATCAAAAATAAAAAACCAGAATTTAAAATGACGTTAATAACAATTAATAATTTATTATATAAAAAAAAAAAAAAAAACATTTAGTTACAAATTGCAGAAAAAAAAAACCATGAGCTTAGGGCTCTGGTCGAAATCAAAAACTGCATTAGACTCTAATTTACAAAAGGACAATGCTAAATTCTTTATCAAAGCCAAAAGGTAAAATAGTTCAGGAAGATAATTCTTTTTATAACAAATCAATCCACGTGGTTTCAAAATTAAACAAACTAAATTAAACGTGGACAATTCAAGTAAATTAATAAAATGAAAACTAAAGGCAAGCACAAAGCTTCTATTCACCCAACCCGAGGTGATTAATAAATCAAAAACTAATCAGCAAACTAGAAAACGGAAAAATTAAACTCTTAAAATTATCACGAGGGAATTACAACTACTAATTTATCTTCCTGCACGAAATAATAAAAGATCTTACATCTAAATTGTGCACACAACAATATAATACCAATTATTATACAGCGAGTTCCTTGATGGATGCAATAAATCAAAATTAGCGAAACAAATCTTTAAATAAAAATGAAATACCAAATGGCAGCTACCAAAATAAAATTTAAATCTACTTACACTGGTATCTTTCAGGGAACTGGCCTCACAGGGTTAAAACAGTCGTATACATATAAATCCTACTCACGCGCCACGTGCAGCGCAACCGCATCAAAAATCAGTCGGCCCACGGACAAAATCACAAAACATAACAACATAAACAATACTAATAAACGCAATATGTACAACTAAATGAAATTAATATAAACAACTGAACAATGAAATAAATAAATTAAACAAATCAATTCAATTAACAAAATCTTATATAAAATAAAATACACAATTGAAATTGTAGAAACTCTTGCGAAACATTGATAAAGACTGATCGGAATGAACAAGAAAAAAAAACTGAATTTGCAAAAACCGCGGTGCCAGACCACAGCATTACGTATAAAACACTTGGCAATTATGAAAATCAGATAGGAAAATATGAAAATTCGCTGTGGATGACGACATTAATTTTGTCGGGCAGTATACATCGAATTTTGTCCAGCCTGTACATCCACGAACAAATTCCTAAAAACTAAAAGAAACTTACCTAGTTGGTGTCACATTAGTACTTACTTAGAAGATTTCTTGAAAGGTAATCAGTTGGGCAGTAATGAAGTTGATAGTTTCATTTCTTTAGCAAAGCGATCTTGCAATTGCTCTTTCTTTCAATCACGGACCCTTTACAAACAAAATTGAAAGGGAGCAGCAAGGGGTAACAGCTTATCCTCCCTTTCATAGCTAACCTTTTATATGGGAAATTTTGAAACGATTTTCAGAATACTTTGGTATATTTTCCACGGGTTTGGGTTAGATACGTCGATGACATTTTTTGTGTTTTTGATACTAGTAAGTGCTCAATTAGAGATTTTCTTGAACAGCTAAATTCAAAATTTCCTTCCATTAAGATTACCCATGAAGAAGAAATAAAGAATAGGATTGCTTTTCTCGATATGTTAGTAATAAGAAATAAAATAATTAGAAATAGGCATATATAGAAAGCCTACTACTAATAACAGATTTATTCAGAAGATTCAAATCACTCATGGAAAAATAAACTAGCAGCTATTAACTTTTTGATGCATCGCTTACTTAATTTTGCCCTATCTACAGAACGATATAATAAAGAACGTAAAGAAATTATTAAAATCGCTGGCATTAAAGGATTCTCAGAAGACATTGTATCATAATCCATTAGAAAACATAAAACAAAATAAGAATTAGAAAATGTGAGTACTTTAGAAATAGTACAGGAAGAATAAGAAATATGTTAAATTCCAATTTTATCAAGTTACAAGCGAAAGGTCCTGTGTCCAACCTCAATGCTGTCCGAGTATAACCCCACAACCACTATCATTTCAGCCCATTACCGCTTGTTAGTTTTGTGTGGATCGCCGCTTGAAGTGCAAGGCCACTCTAACATTTTATTTTAAATTCTTCCGTCTCGAAAAAAGATCCTGTTTCAGGACCTCATTAATTTCATATAAGGAAAATCGAAAGCTTGATGCATCGGCAAAAAGTGCGGGAATGTATTGATAGGATAGTAGAAGGCGTGTTTGCAAAATTTTCTGTAACTTACATTTTTTCTGTTGTAATTCGAATTCATTCATTTTGCGGTATATGATTAAATAAATCACAAAAAAATAACTCAGATCTCATGTGGTACGTTTTTAACAACTAAAGCTTGATTCGACAAAAGCCAAAGAAAAAATACATTTTAACGTTTTTTTAATAACGAAGTCGCTATAATTCGGTTGAAACTCAAACGTCTTATCTCGAGTATTAAAAAAATACTTTGTAGACTTACGCTTAGAATGCCTCTTAACAAAAAAGGATATTTATTTTATAAAAAGAAGAATTTAAAATGCCTCAGTTTTGCTATTTCAACGGCCTTTATTTATTAGAATGACTTAAATGAACTTACGGCATACCATGAAATAATATAAATGAGTGCAAGTATTTTTACATAAACCACTTTAGCGGTGCTTAACATGATGTTTCCGGGCATCAGGCCGACTAAAGAATTTTTGGCTGCTAAATTTGTTAACTTTTTTTTTATTCTTTAAATGATGAAATGCGGTTTCGGTGGGTTTGGTGCTTTTATATGTCGTGTAGTAACAACCAAGCAAAATTTACTTTTTATTTGATACACCCTGTATATTGGGCAAACTAAAAAGATCAATTAAACGCGTTACAAGACATTTGGCTCATCTCTTAAATTTTAGAAAGGTTTGACAAATTAGTTAAGCCCTACATATCGCTTGAAGAAAACCACAAAAATTGACCAATGTAAAGTTAGTTAAAAAAGTAAGCAACTATGTGGATTAAATTGTTGTGAAGGGTGTGGAATAATATAAAAAACAAAACATATTTTTAATGAATTCCGATTTAGACCCTTAAATTCTTGTCTTTATAGTTTATTAAGCAGAAATAGTAGATCAGAGGGAGTTAGAATTAGTGACTAGTTAAGCACGACGGCAGTCAGCCATGACCGTGATCATTATACCATGACCTTTTTTTAGGTATAAATTAGGGTAGTTATTCATTTCAGTGTTTCTGCTGATGATGATAGCTTTGCTATCGAAACGTACGTCCAGTTTAGTGCAGTTTGTGGTGAGGGGTCTAGGAAAAGTTTGCATCACATTAGAAAGATTATAGATAGTTAGAGTTGTAATACCGTGTAAATGGCATTTTGCCAAAAAAACGCTCTCAATGCGAAATGAAGGCGTAGTCTTGAGAGAGATTGTATGTGAAAATTAACAAATATTTTGTTTGGAATGAAAAAATAAGCAAAATTCAAACACGAAACACACGGCTATGTAGAACATAAGTCAATTTTGACAGCAAAATTTGAGGAAACGCTGTATTACTAATTTCATTACATGATGCATGAAATATTGGAGTTGCGCATCGCGAAAAGTAGTGTCGAATCAAGACAATCATTCTCGACCTCAGTGTATATTTCAAGCATTTAACAGTAAATAAAAAGACACAAAACGCGGGTTGGAACTTCTTTCTCTTGGTCGAATCAGCAAGTAGCTTCTTCTACCAGCTTTTAATGGCTGATTAGCTTACAATAGTTTTTTTGCAGAAAGGGTTTTAACAACGACTTAAAGTACTCTCTTTCCATATTAATTTACACATTCAATGCGCCCTGTATGTTTCATATATTAAAAAACCCGATTTCTCTTAAACACTTTCCTTTGTCTCGCTCACAATAGACAATAACTTGTCTTTAGACACCCTCAAAATGCATCCGTCGCACTTACACCTACTACCGGCAAGCAAGGGTTGACCGATCCGAAATTTAAACCGACGCGACCACCGCCTACTAGACCACATTCTGTGTAGATCCATTACCTCCGGACCATCGCCTACTTTAATTATAACATATGGCTATTTTATTCTGATATCCAATTGTATCGAAATCGATTTTATTGGTTTCTGAAGTATTTTATTCACCTAGATAGAAACCGATATCCGACGCCCACAAAACTAAACTCTGAATAAACTTAATATAATCAGACCATTCTCCCACCAATAATAATTATTGATTTTATCAATGATCGCTCTACTATTTTCTGGCTGCCATACGTATAATAAGTGATCGGTGACTATCTTTATGAGTTATTGTGACTTTTAGCTCCTAGGGTTCTAGAGTAGTACGGTGATTTATCTTCGAAATGTATAGTTTGACGTCCCGGTATAGTTTGATGCATAACGGTCATCTAGATCGGAAAGATAATACAGTTTCTGGTCGTTCTGATATTAAGTTATACTCCGTCGGCGATATATCTTATTGTTTCGTCTTTTATTGTGCGGTTATACTTATCGAAAATTACGGCAATTTCGTGTATAACGGCTGCAGATGCAAGGAGGGACTTTAGGACTGTAGTGGTGTCCTTATTAGTTATGAGTTCTTTGTAGGTGGACGTTCGACAGGAAATTTATTAGTTTAAGACTTCTATCTGTATATAGTTTTCTGCTCTTCCATTTTGATGATTTATAATATCTTGTAGTACTCCTCGCTAAAATTAGATGCTGCTTCTGTATGGCTTTGTACTGAGAGCTCGCAATTTGAAATTCTTTGTCGCATAACGGATATTATAGATTTAGATTATAGGTGCATAGATTTAGTTCTTTTTTTGTGTTATCTTTTTATTAAAAATGTCTGTTTTTTTAGGATATTTTTTTTGTGAAAATATATTTTTCTTGACATTTTAAATGTTTACCCTACAACATTAATATGTGTTGATTTACTAAGATTGGTTAAATGAATGCAAAAAAATAAAACAATAACTTTTATTGTGGCAGTATCTGCATTTTTCTCTGTGTATTTAAATTTGGCCTATATAAAAAACATTCTTATTATTAGTTTTAGGAAAAAATATCCTTTTTAAAAATTTCTATTTACATTAATTAATTATTGGGCGCTCTAGTAAAGAGTAGTTATATCTGTTGTATACAGAACATTATAATTTTTCAAAAATTTAATTGCTCAATTAAATTTGCATAAAAAGGTGTTCATAAAATCAAAAAACTCAAAATTTATTGTCCTTTAAGTAATTTTAAAGGGAAAAAATATATTGGTTATAAAAAAACATTTCTAATAGCGCATCAGATTATAGTTTAAAACCAAAAAAAAAAAAAACAAATCAACATTACTCCTACTATAGTTAAATTGATGATAAATTCAATGTGTTATTTCATCCCGACTTTTGGACGCTTATTTTACCGTACCGATGCGCAAATAAAACCTAGTGCACCAGTTGGTAGAAAACATATTCAAGCCCAACTGTTTAATATATATTTGAAAAAATATAGTTCTTTCCATTCACTTGTACATTAACACTACATGTTTCGGCTTGTACTGCCATTTTCAAGTTCTAAAAACGTCACGTGGAATAAAAGACGAAAATATCAACACCTGAAAATGGCACCACACGGTGGAGCATGTGGTCTTGAGTCTTAGATGATTCTAAAGATACAAACGAAATGAAAGGACTATTTTTTCAATTATACATTAAACACAATTTTATTTAATGGGATAAAATGAATATTTTTAAAAGTATTAGAATGTGGATTTTTTTTAATAACTTAACCTGTATCTTTTATTACGTAATAATAAATAAACATAAAATTTACATCGAAAATAGTTTACAATAGAAATATACCATAATTATTATTTAATGTAGGGTTAAGATTATTTTTAAAATCTTTCCACACGCACAAAAGTCAAAAGAAGGTTCACTGTTGCCTAAAAATGTAGTTACACCATGTAAAAATAGCTAGTATAGTAGTGTTAGAAAAGAAGGTTTTTGGGTTTTTGGTACTGATCTTTCAAATAAAAATATTGGCAACACTGAACTATTTCCGGTTATACCGGAAACGAATGTCGACATGCTTATTTTAAATAGAACACCCTATATATTATATCATTTTCTGATAGTTCACGTTATAATAAATAAGTTCCATTAAGGCTTTCTTATACTTATCTTTGATAATTTTCGAGAAAAACAGATTTTTAGTGAACTTTGACGTTTTATCGACAACGGAATGAAAAATCAATAACTGAGGAAGTGCTTCAAGTAGAAGGTTGAAATTTACTAGTAAAATAGTTGGTACGTTGTAGTATTATGTAAAGTTAATTAAAATAATTGTAAAATTAATGATACAGGGTGACATAAAAGGTTGTTGACCTACATTAACCCTTTAAACGCAATATTTATTATTAATATTTATTATTTTAAATGGAACACCCTGTATGATTATTCTCTATGAGATATATTTATTATTTATATTCCCTATACCTATTTCTAATAGTTTATGAGTTATTTGAGTTTTAAAGAAGGCTGTGGAACTATTTGACATTCCTCAATAAAAAAACATCAAATATCTAGTTTCAAATCGACAAGTGATAATAGGTGATTTAGGCTTTTCTAATGAAGACTTTTTTAAATCTGATAATCCATCGAACATGTCGTTTATTTGCAGAAAGATACCCGGAAAACACTGTATTTATTATATAAACAAAGTTCTTGCATAGTACATAAATATAACGTAACATTATAAAATTTTGTTTAACAAAAAAACGTCGCCCTTTTGTTAAACAAAATTTTATAAAGTTACATTACATTTATGTTATGCACGAATTTTGTTTATATATATTAATTGAGGTGTGCATAATTCTACACAACCCAGTTTGCTTTGTTTGAAAAAGGCATATAAGGGATGCCGAAACGTCACGCCACATGAACTAGAGGCATTGTTTTTTAATTCCCAGCCATTGTCCAACAAATTAGAAGAAAAGGTATATATTATTGTAATTTCTATAATAGATTTACTGTTAATTTTTGTGATGTGACCCATTGAGATTGAAATTTTAATTTGTATAAGTTGGTAGATGTGGTTGGTGGTTTTCTATTCTCTTATGATAGCGCGGGATATTTAAAAGTTTTTTTTTTTAGAATTAAAGAATCCAAATATATACTGGATAATTGATAATATTTGTTTAGAACATTCCAAATAAGTGTACTCACTTTGGGTAAGAGTTCTCATACTCTTTATGTGTTTCCGATATAAACTTGTTAATAAATTATACATGTTATTAATGATTACACTGTTTTATTAATGAAAGCTCATTTGATACATTGAATTATTAAGAATTAAACTATAAATTCAATATTTAACAAAGTAAAGGCATAATCATATACGAGCTAGTGATTTAGGAGAACCCAGTTGTACAGCCACCGATGCAGCAGGTTCACAACTGGAAAAATAATAAAGATAAGAAAACTACTCATTGGTCAATAAGAGGGGAGATCACTAGTGCGCATGATCTGGAGCGGTAAACCTTAGATATCTTGGACATATATGGTATTTTATAGCCATCTAGTGGATTTGAATTATATTGTGTCTATCATTATAGGATATAGAGGAAGGTATCTGTAAAGAAAAGGCAGATCTAGTTAGTAATTAGAAAGTTATTTATATATTTTTTTTCTCAAAAACATTAGCCGGGCAAATCTATTATAGAAATCACAATATAACTTTTTGGCGCCCCACTTTGGGCGACCTCAAATTTCTAGGAACGATTTATTGAAAAAAATAGTACAATGTTACCTTCGGACCAAAAGACGCACCCAAAATTTGAGTCCATTTTTGTATATAAAAGAGCGCGTCTTATAGTCCGAAAAATACGGTAAAATATAATACATTTATTCTTTCTTATTGTCTAATAATTACAAACATATTGCAATCGTTTCTATAAATTACAAGCCACTCGGATATGTTTGCGAGCATCTTCACTACCTCATCACCATAAAACTAGAGCAATCAAAATTAATATGCTTTATATATTTAAACTATACGACCAACCCTCGTCCACATGAAGGTAACCGTGATGCCAAAGGTAAAGAAGAACCGCAGCGGCGGTTGAAACAAGGAGATTTCATAAACATAAATACAAATTGTGTGGAATTCCTTTATCTACAATCTAAACACCTGTACCAAAAAAAAAAACAGAAAACAAGTGATTTACCGACTACCACAAAAAAATATGTCACAATTCCCAGAAGGTCGTGGAGTAGCATGCCCGCTGTCCCCCTTCGTTGCTAACAGAGTTTTACGGGCCTACAAACTATCTCCCACTCGAGTGCTCTCTTTGTTTTACTTAACGCGAACAGAATAGCGTTCTATAATACTAGTGTTCAATTATGACACTAGCTATGGGTATGTACTTCGATTGTTATGAATAATGGGAATTATCCTCTATAGAAATAATAGTAATTATATAAATAGCCTCTGAATTCTCTGACCCCAAAGATATGAAGAAAAGAGATAAAATAAATGTAAAAAAGGTATTTTCAACTATTTAAAAAGGGCCATAAACTACAAAAACGTGAAATAAGTTTCTGATTTCTTGAATTTTACTTTAATAGACAGTGTGTATATAAATTGGTGAATTCCTTAATCGAAAATCGTGATGTTGTAATGTTCTACATTGCTTACTATACATTCGCAGCACTGATCTAAAAAACCTGCATGTGGTAACATTTTTGAATGTTACATAAGTTTGTAGTGATTTGCGCGTAATGGTAGAAACATGTAAAAAAATGCTCTTCTAAATAAGTAAAGCAATAAGGTAAGGTGTTAACAAGTTTTACATTCTTTCAATATTCATTTGGAAATGATTTCTTGTTTATTGTCGAATTATATTATGGCATGCGGTTTATAGTTGTAACTAATCTTTGTAATCTTTTTTCACTATCGTATAAAATGCCTGATGAACACTATTAGTGGAAACATATCTTGACGTCACATCTCAGCGGCGTGGCATACGGCTGAATATAAATAAACTGCACTAGCATAGGATCGGTCAGGGGAGGCGCACTAAATACGATTTGTTTATATCAGCGTGACATCACGATTGTTGTGGGGTGCAATCCACCAGGCGGCGCCGAATGCTGGAATAAATCATGTGTTACCGCCATTGTTGTTATTGTGTCATTTTGGTTCTGACAGCGTATTGAGTGTTAGCCTTCTTAAGCCTTCTTTCTGCACCAAGTAAGTTAAAAAGTGAAAATTGTTGTGATAAAAGTGATTTACTGTATGATTGTTGCTTTAGACATGAGAGGCCATTCCTGTGCAGTAATGGGTTGCACTGATCGAACATCCTCTAGACATCGGTTTCCTAATCCAGAAAACGATACGGAACGCTTCAATAAATGGATTGAGCCTTCTGGTAGTGAGAAATTGCGAAGTATGGATCCGCACATAATTTATTGAAATTATCGTATCTGCCATATTCATTTTACTCAAGAAGACATATCATCTAACATGTTTTTATGGAAAACAGCTATTCCAGCATTATTTCCTACCAAGATTCCCACTGACAACAGGTAATTTATTTCTTCTGTTCTGTATGTAGTACGTGGAATCATATGTAGTTATGCAAAAGAATATACTTTACTTTGTAATTTATACATATATCTACGTTACGATAATTTCTGTAAATATGTTTCAATGAAAATATATGTGTAATTACAGAATGTGTGGTCTTTTTATTAGTTGTATAACAATAAAGTGTATTAAAGGAAGGCTGTGTTACCATTTTTGCGCAATTTTCAACATATGAATTTCCACATGTTGAAAATTGCGCAAAAATGGTAACACAGTTTTCCTTTAATACTTAAATTTAAATAATTTTTAAGTAACCGCGTTAAATGGCCGCTAAGCGTGGATACGTATCGCTAGATGGCGCGAGCAGCACAATTACACGAATTTCTTAATAGCGACCCATCTATACGAACCTACCTTATCTATGGGATCGGTGGTCAGTGACGTTTGGTCGATCAATGGGATAATAACAATTGGTAAAACAGGTCCAGACAAAAAAAGCACCCACAAAGACAACTTTTGTTGGTGCCTTTTTGTCTGCAATGAGGATACCATCTATTATCTCTCTACCATATATCGGAATGATGTGAAGCGTTGTTAGGGTCTAACGTTCCTTTATCTAAATTGCAAAATCCTGCTCTGTATAAATTTTTAAATAAATATGCCAATAAGCATATTTACCTCAGTGCCACATCAAAGTAATGGTTTCTATAAATTCTAATATTTCAAACAACTTTATTTCAATATCTGCAGATGAAACAACTGATATTTTGGCCTCTTGAGTTATAAATATTATTGTCCAAATATTACGTAAATGGTCTAGCCGGTTAAGAATATCAAAACTGTACTCGCATCTGATGAAGGGTTATTACCTTGTTTGTATTGTTCTTCATCTAAAATAGCCATACAATTAATCTCATTTCCCTAAAGGAAAAATGAGAGTGATAATCCTTAACGTAATTTTTTTTTCAGTACTACTGAAGATATCTTTATGAAATTTAAAATGTACTTGACCATCCATAACCTCATAATATAATTCTTTCAGAATATTTGTAACACTGGAAACTGTAAAAAACGAGAAATATATTTTTTGGGAGTGATTTTTTATACTAACCCCCAAAGTGACACCTACCAAAAAAAAAAAAAACTTATTTGTTCATTGATTAGCTGCTACATGTTAAAATTGAAAAAGGGTCGAATTGGTGGAACATAGTTAAAAAAATAAAAAGCTATTAAGTATGGATATGTACATTTGTATCAATTATTCACCAAAACTATATTAAAACCTGTAAACTATCTCTATACCTATCGCCATAAATATGTTCTTATAACAAAATATACACCTACAAATAAACTATAAACAATCAATATTTCGTAACTCAACAGATACGATGACGACTACTCTGTACTATACTCGATGAAATATTGAAATTGGACCCGTCGAATATGCGATTTTACAGCATTCGATCGCACGAATTTCGAACTTGTGATGTGTGATGTAGACTCGGTACAATGTTATTCTATAATGTGCTATAATGAGTATGCAGTGACCTGCTTTCCAGAACGATTCGTTTCTCATACAAGTTTTGTCAAGTTATAAGAAGTTAACTAGCGAGTGAAAACATAGTTGGCAGGCCACGTATACTTAGATTTAGGCAAAAGAAAATTGTGTTAATGAAACTTGTAAATAAATTGATTTTTTAGTATTTTGCGAGTGAGTGAGTTTTGAATATCTATTTTTTTTTTGATATAAATGTTGGCTGATAATATATAGAGATACGTAACCGACCGTGTCTACTAGCTGTGGTGATAGTGGTGATAATGGCTTGGGCAACCTCTGTTTTCTTTCGGAATAACAATTTTTCACCTTACAATTCGGTGCCACTTCCTCGATAAAAGTATGAACTTAAAATATATTTCCACTAACACTACTAATAAAACAGCAGCACCGAAAAAGCCGTTAGCTAGATACAATATTATCTAAAAAAGATGGATGTATTAAGTTATTGTTTGTTTTGTCAGATTTTTTTATTTATTTGTTTTGAATAAAGGATTTTTGTATTTTTTTTTGTAGTACTATTCGCGTATACCTGAAATCACTGTTTTGATTTGTGATAATATTTTTCAGGTTAATCACCCACATTAGAACTAAATCCGGCACATCTCTATTTAAACAAAACACCCCGATTACCTATAATATATCGAAATCTCCAGAGGTGTCAAATATACTTGAATTACCAGACGAAACAAAGTAGCGTCAACCTCACTCGGTCGCGATTACAGCTAAGCTAATTTCACTCATATCGAATGGCACACACGCTTCTCCCATCGCACACACACATTCCGTGAGACGACAAACACGAAACGAAACACGAACCGAACGCCTTCATTAATTAATCTAGCGGGCGTACGGACCAAATTAAACATATTAACGTCAGACGGGTTGCCTACGGACAGGCGGACCGGTGGTGCCCTCTATCCAATGACGTGGATGTTTTAAGACGCAAGGATTACACGGCACTAGGACTACTGTTTAAATACAGCCGGTAGTAGGATGTGTCCATGGCGGGGAGAGATGTTAGCAGATTCCGTCTGACAGCTATACGGCGGCCTGGGATTGTAAAATCGTGTTGTTGTTACGGGAAAATAGCTTTCGTTTAGTTAGGTGTCATTTATAATGTCCATTATTAAGAAATTTGTTGTTTGGGATTAATATCAACTTTAAGCGTCGCTAGGGTGACTGTGTGGCGGGAGTACATTTCGCTTATTCAAATTAGAACTTTCTGCTCGAAATGATAAGTTTCTTTTCAATAATGAAAAAAAAACAAAAGTACCGGAGTACGAAGTAACTACATTAATGGATCCCAAAATGCAATCAGGACTGGTTTGGGAATATATTCGTGAATTGGACAACCTGACAGACCGCAATAAAGTCACTTTGCTGTGAGTGCCCGGATATCCGGAAATCGAAACGTACGAAAAAACGATGAGTTAGTAAGGAAGGAAGCATCGTCTTCATATATAAACTCAGAACCTGTTTTAGTAGTATTCAAACATACATCACAAGGGCAGGTAAGAAGTTGGGTGAAATAAAAACACAAAGAACATTTGGATAAGACAACCAGATAAATTCAATCAGATCGCACACAACAATTCGTCAGATTTCAACTAATGAATTAGGGATGAGAAAATTTTGCACAAAAATGATTACAAAAGTCCTTCGCAGAACTAAAAGGAGATTAGAACGCAAAGGTGTCTTGACTCTTTGGAAACGATTAAAAATGCTGCCGATTTTCTGAAATCTTATCATCACATATGACGAGTCTTCTGTATTTAGGTACTGCTGTATACTAAATGAAATAACTGAGAATGCAAAACTGATTTTACAAAGAAATAGAAAATTTAATTAGCTAGCTCAACGGATAAAATTTAAAAGGTCGCAAAAGAACTATTAACCTCGTGAATTAAAACTTGAATCTAACCACGAAAAGTAAATTGTGAGCGCATGAAAATTGACTTTCATAACTACATTGAAAAATTGAAAAGGTTTAATATAAAATAAAAGAACAGAATTTTTAACCCAACGACGTTAATTAACAAATTTATTTTACAATAAGGGTTAAATTACAATTAGTGCAGAAAAAAACCGTGACCTGAAGGTTCTGGCCTAAAATAAAAACTGCACTTGATTCTAAATTACAAAAGGATGATGCTGTTTCCTATACAAAGCAAAAGATTTGTTTGTTCAGGAAGATTTTCCAAAGTCTTATGTGGTTTCAAATTAAAATATACTAAGCGTGGACAATTACTAGAAATTTACACAAAAGAAAAAACTAAAAGCAAGCACAACGCTTCTACTCACCTAAATCAAGGTGATTGAAAAATAAAAATGAAGCAGTAAATTGAAAAACCGAAAAATTAACTCTTAAACTATAAATGAGAATGAAACCTAAAATGTAATCTTCCCGAACAAAAATAATAAATGATCTTATATCTACTACGTGTACAGGCTAATATATTAACAATTATTACAAAATGAACTCCTTGATGGGCTAAATTTTTAAAGGATTAAAAACAATAACGGGTTAAATTTACTAAATCAAAATGGATAACAAAAAGGCAACAACGATTGAAAAATACGTCTACACAGCAGTACGTTCCAGATATATCAAAGCATGGAATGGCACCCTTCAAACTCTTCAAGGTCCAAGAGAGCAAGAATGAGCAAGTGTAGAATTAAATGCATCCTTTATCGATAGCAGGGGAATCGTCCACAAAGAGTTTGTGCCTCAAGGACAAACTACCAATTAACATTTTTACCGAGATATTCTTGAAAGACTTCGAAGAAGGGTCACGCGTGCGAGACCATAAATAAAGAACAACTGCGTTTTGGATTACGATAAAGCGCCTTCTCACACAGTAATTTCAGTAAACACGTTTTTGGCTAGAAAGAAGAAGCTGTGACCCTCAATCTACTTATCCACCTGACTGAAATCCTTGTGACATTTGACATACTCGAAAGCATTCAAAGGGCCTGTTGGTTTCTTTAAGTTTGTGTTTGTTCTAAACAAGTTTATTGTCTAGGGTAAGGCCTAGATATTTAACCTCCGTTCTCCAATTTACGTTTCGCCCATCCATTTTTATGGTTTCAAGATTGGATTTTCTTTTCCTAATATATGCGACTAAGGTAGTCTTTCTTGTAAAATTCAGCCCTCTTTGAAGAACATCACAGAGGGCATTTTCAAATTTGCCTCTAGCGTATATATCATCAGCATACTATTGGCAAGATATGCCTAGATAAGTCAGACCGCATAATAATTCATCTACAATTAGGCCCCACATAAGTGGGGATGTAACTCCCCCCTGTATGCATACTCTAGTCGTATTAAGCGAGATGGTCTTGTGTCCCATCTCCGCCACCACCAACCTGCTAGACAGAAGGTGTGATATCCATCTGGAGGTCACGCCGTCCACCCCCCTGTTATTTAATGCTTTTTTGACAGACTTGTGGGAGTGTAAAGTTACTAGATATATAAAGTACTTCAATTCCTTAAGCCAATGTGTTATAGAGAAAAGAAACTTCTTTGGACACAATATGGCGGAATCAGGATCCAGCTGATTCAGCTGTAGGCGGTTGGCTACAAAAGTCACTAAGTTAAGCCAATTCTAACTACCAATGCTGTCATTCTAAACTGTTGGAGTTAGATGACAAAAATACTCAAAACTGCGGTACTGCTGGCAGTTTAGTGTTTCTGCTGATGATGATAGCTTTACTATCGAAACGTACGTCCAGTTTAGTGCAGTTTGTGGTAAGGGGTCTAGGAGAAGTTTGCAGTGTTAGAGTTAGAAATAATGTTTGGTAAAGTTACTGTTGTATACATAGTAGCACTAGTGTGTAATTGTACTGACATGGTACAGACAGTTGACAACATATACATATGTAACTTGGCCCTTGTGACTCGCGTTTTCAATCTTTTATTACACTCTTCGCATACTTCCATCTGGTTATGAGGCCAGGAGAAAAAAAAAAGTAGATTTAGAGCAGTAGAGAAACGCGCATTTTCGTTTTCATTACATCATGGCAGCGTTGTGGTTACCTTCAATAGAAAGGACGTATAAACTACAATCATTAAATTTAAATTTGGTGCCTAAGCTGGATATAATATGGCAACTAATTGGGGTACTTTATATATCTAATGACTCTAGTGGAGTGTTGCCAAGAGCTCCTTCTATGTCTGGAAAGGCGTACACTACGATTTCTTTATTTGTCAGTGCCAAGGAAAAAGAACGGACACTCAGCGTCGGCATCTTTGATCTCCCAGGGAGAAATTCGTGACGTTCAGTCCACTAATTTACTTCTATAGGCTAGAAGGGACTCAAGAAAGATGGCGGTTTCGCGCGCTCATTCAAATTTTGCTACTGTCAGCTTGACATGTTCCTTATCAGATGTTAATTCGATTGTATGTGCTTGATAACGTCAAACAAAACTGTCAAATGACTGTCCTGTCAAGAACTGTTTCGACAAGAGCCGAGTTTGGGAGAGCTTGACTTCCTATTGGCTAAGATGTACTAAAAGAAGATGGCGGTTCTGCACTAACAAAATTTTCTTGCTAGTGCATCTTGGATTCGATTCTTTAGCTCCACTAACGAAGTCTGAATGGTTTTGCCCACTTGATATGCGTGCTAACAGGGGTGCAACGGCATTCGCTTCAAAATATCTGTTCTGTTATATAGCCTTTTCCATTGGTTTTCAAAAAGAATGATGTAAGGCTAAAAGTTATGTGGGATTTAGGGTGTGTGGTGTCCGTTTCCCCGGCTTTTGATATGATTATTATGATGTATATACATATATCCAAGTTCTAGCACTGCTTTGAAGACTAAAAAAGTCGTCTCCAGCGCTAGTAGTTTCCCAAGGAAGTTATTTTGAGGGAGACACTTTAACAAATCAGTTCATTACTTAATTTAGACCTATAAATTCACTAAATATTATTACAATTTTTATTCTTCTAATATACCATAAATACATACGCCATTATCCATTAGTATTTCCAGTCTCTTGCAGTTCTAACCTTCCATAACGAAATCAACGTGCTCTAACGAGTAGATTAACCTTTAATCTTATCTCGCTCATCGAACTTCCACCCGAAACCGCTCTTCACCCCTCTCCGTCGCACACCTTCACCACTCTCCCCTACTCGCAGCCAAAATTAATTTTAATAACATCACCTTTCGGGGCCAGCGATATCGCGAAACCTCTAATAATTATTATTATGCACGAACTTCAATTCCACTTCTTCATCTTCGGGGTGTAGTTCGAGAGTATTTCGTCGTCGAAGACGGGGTCTATCAACCCCCACCATTCGCTTCTCTCTTCTCGCTTGTGTCTTATCCATAAGGTACCGGGTAGTAAGTGAGCTCGATCTTTCTTGGTAAGGCACGGTATCAAGCGAAAAGTGAAAATCCCCAAGATTAGGCGGCTTTGATTGATTGTAATTAGTTACACACTTTGTTTGCGTTGCGATACTGATTTTCTTGCGGATCTGCTACCCCTTCATCCCTCCCCGTCGGCAGCAGCTTTCACATCCACCGTCCCGCACTTACATGTTCCATCATCGAAGTTGATGGTTCTATACGTCCCGGATGCTTCCTTCACGTAATTTCCAGCGTTCCTTCACTCCGATACTGAAAGGTGCCTGTAACAACTGACAATCAGTCCCGGCCGACTTCGGGGAGTTGAATTTCGGTAAGAAGCCGAAGTGTGGTCTTCGACCGCGCCCGCCTTTCACCACTCCCGCAGCCTCTACTACTGTGCGAAGTTTTGTTTTCAGTTTAATACTTTCGAAGTTTAGTCATGCGAAGGATAACAAATTTGAGATTATGACGGAATAGGAGGTGGGGGGTAGGTTTGATTTTCTTATGTGTGTGGAGGAGATTTCGTGTGTGTGTGTGTGCGTGGAAAATTTGATAACGACGGCGGCAGGGATCTATTCCCCCCTCTCACCCTTCTTCTGCTTCCATGTTATACTCGCGTTCGCTTATTAAATTAATCGATGGGGATTAGAGTGACTGAGCAAAAACTTCCCGATTCCTCGGCGGAAGAGTTTTAACGCCAAATTAGTATCGGGTTGTGACGTTGCGTTAACGTTCTTCTTGCGTTGAAGACAGGGGAGCTTAATTGGTAAAAGGGGATAGCAGTTATAAGCGAAGCGCAAGAGGCATTTTAGAACTATTTGGCAATAATCTAACGAAGATTGGTTGGGTTGTTTCTTAATCTATTGAAAACATACTTGAATTTTGTGGTATCAAAAGTCTGAAGAACACACAGAACGGCCAGTTGCCGTTTTCAGCGGATCCCCATTTACGACTTTAACATCCTAACACCATTGTCAATTGGCAGAGAAGATGCCACTGCAGTGTATTGTCAATTACAACTTCTCATGATTAGAGTAGATTAGATTAGAACAGGGTTGGGGTGGCGTACGGACATGTTTCACAGCAACCTTCTCCTAGAAGACGCTCCCTTAATTAGGTCTATCGTCCTCGAGAGTGGCTTCTTTGTGTAGATGGTAGCTGTATGATTCTCCACACTTATTACCTTGTTCTCGTCAGGCCCTCACATTGGCACAACCCATGAACTGGTGTTTTTTCCTCAAGGCAGAATCTGCAAGTAGCACCATCTATCAGTCCTATGTTGTACATATGCTTATTTAGTTTGTAGCAACCTGTCAGCAGACTTTCTATCTTTTTCACAGTCTCCTATCTCTACTTAGTAGATCTTCAGTAAATGCAGGCCTCTGCTGCCTTAAACACTCTTTTTCTTGTCTGTGTTCCGGTGATTTTTGCCACATTTCTGCACTGATTATGTATCCATTCATTGATGGATAATGTAATTTACGATTTGGTAGTGCCAAAAGAAGGGCCAACTCCAACGAATGACCTTCACGAACCTCGCCTGGCCAGCTCGTCCGCCGCCTCATTTCCTCTAACGCCCGAGTGGCTAGGAATCCAGGCCAATGTTAATCTCCTTTGGGGACCCACTTCATTTAGGACGCTTACGCAGTGTCAAATCTGCTTAGAGCCCATATTTACAGCACTAATTGCTTTAAGTGTGAACTAACTGTCAGAGGAGATAGCAACGCTTTTACCTGGCGCGAATAATTTACAACCCTTGCTGATATTATCAACAAAAATAAGGAATAACAATGGCCCCAAAACGGATCCTCGGGAAACTCCAGATGTGGACTTATAAGAATGAGATTTGTAACTAAGGTATTCAACATAATTCTTCCGATCGTACAAATAGGGTTGCAACAATGTTTCTCTGAGACAATGGCATCAGAAAATATATAATTATTCGTACGAGTTGTAACTCTTTTGTTTGTCATTTTAGGGTCATATTATTATAATATCAATTGGTGACAAAATGTACAGGGTGATCCATCTAAAAGACAAACTTATCTATTATATCTCGCAAGCACGATTTTGTATTATTTTTATGATTACACGATTGTAATCAGCGTAAAAAGAACTCTACATCGTTGTTAATTTAACCAATACCGTAGCTGCAATATCATTAAAGCTAGCAATAATGCGCCGATAATTTTGAATTGCCTTTAAAAATATGCATAAGGTTCAATATCGTTTGTAACGTGTCCGTAGATACTATATTCTTGCTTGTCAGTCATCCAGGTTTAACTTTTGTACCATGGTACGTCCACATATGAGTCGCCCATTAAATTGGGTTAGATTAGGATTGGAGTGGCCTACGGGCCTGCTTCACCGCAACCCTATAAGATCTATTGTAATCTCCTTTTCCGTAGAAGACTGGTTTTGCCCTCTTAATTAGGCCTATCGTATTTGAGAGCGGCTTCTTTGTGTAGCTGTTGGCTCTGAGGTTCTCCACGCCCATCACTAGACTGGTTGGTATTGAACTGGTGTTTCTTCCTCCTCTTGGCAGAACCTGTAAGTAGCGTCATTTACCAGTTATTGTAGGTGTGCCTATTTAATCTACAGCGCCCAGTCAGCAGACACTATCATTTTGATAGTCTTCCTAGATCTAGTAAATTCAGGCCTCTGTTCCTTTAGAAACTGTTTTGCCTCTCTCTGTCCCTCTGATTTCTACCACCACACTTTGGTGGCTGATTATGTATCCATTCATTGATGGATTTCTTTAATTTTTGCGATTTTATAGTGCCAGCAGAATGAATTATCTTGACGAACCTCGCTTGACCAGCTCCTTCCACGCCCAAGTAACTTGGAGCCCAGGCCAATGTTAATTTGCTTTGGGTGCCTACCTTATTTAGGGGGTTTACGCAGTCCCAAATGAGCTTTGAGTCCACATTTATGGAGCTAATCGCTTCGAGGGTGAATTGACTGTCAGAGAAGCAACGCTTTTACTTGGCTCGGTCCATCTTCGTATTTCTCTGAGACAATGGCAGCAACCTCAGCCTGGAACACCGTTGTGTCTTTGCTTAAGCTTACAGAAAGAGCCTTTTTTGCTTCTCCGCGTATAATATATCAACTCCCGACGCAGTTGTTCGTTTTAGAGCTGTCTGTACACCAGTTTGAATACGGTCTTGCTGGAGTGCTTATCTCCCAATCTTATCTAAGTTGAATTTTTAAAGCATGACATCACATGTCATCCCCAAAAGGGGTACCTCCTATAAGTTATCCATAGATGTCAGTCTTCATTCATCCATTCAGTCAAGTTAGCCTTAATGACAGCCTGGCTGTCAGTCATTATATTAATTTTCTTCCTCATGCAGCCTCCTTTTGCGATCATTTCTGCACAGGCTACAAGGGCGGATACCTCTGCTTGGAAGACCGTTGTATGTTTCCCCAGGCTTATAGATATCCTTTGATTAGGACTGGGCCCACAAAAACCGGCTCCTGTGCCTTGGCTGGATTTGGATCCGTCCGTGAACCAGTTATCATTAGCAGCGATCTCACTGCGTGCTTGGTCTCTGTTCGGTATGGAGATTTTCACCTTTCAGTGAATGTAATTTCGGGTGCCATGCTGTCCGTGGGCATTTGCAACAATGGCCCGTCCAGCATCGTGCCTGTAGTACAAGTGTGCCCTCTCACCCTGAAGTTGGGATGCCGCAGGTTGTTGGCTTTCAGTCTAAGGATCGCATTCATTGCCTCCGCTCTCACATAAAGCTCCAGCGGGGCGAGTCCCACAATGGTCTCCAAAGAGGCGGTCCCTGTGCTGTTAATTGCACCAATGATACCCAGCAATGCCTATCTCTGGACAGCGGTTAGCAGCTTCACTGCGGAGGACACTTCTGTCCTCCTCCACCAGACTACTGCCCCGTAAGTTATCGCTGGTTTTATCACGGCAGTATATAGCCAATGGATCACCCTCGGCTTTAATCCCCAGGTTTTGCCAGCAACCCTCCTGCAGCGCCAGAATAGTTGTGTAGCCCTGGTCGTTGTTTTGACTAAGTGATTTTTCCAGCTTAGTTTCGCATCGAGGGTAACACCCAGATACTTTACTTCCTTGGTTAATTGTAACTCCTGCCCAAACAGTCTAACGTCGTCTAGGTCATCGAGTTTCCTCGTGTTGGTAAAGGCAACCAACTTTGTTGTTTGTGGATTAACTGAGAGTCCTTGTGAAAGGCACCATTCCTCCACCATTCGCAGTGCATTACGCATTATGCCCGCCACCACGCTCGGAGATGTCAGTCTATTATAACCAGTATTTTATCCAAATACTTTCCATAAGGGCGTTTATAAAAGACGGTCACTGTGTACAATAAAAGAACATGAAACATAATAACCACAATAGAATAAGGGTAAATTTGACACAATACAAACCTGTTTCTGAAACAACTGCTCGCACCAACGCAACGTAACCAAAATCTGAAACGTTTAATCCTTCGCCTACGATAAAAAGTCGAAGATACACTAAAAACAGCCAATAAATAAATCGTGAACGATCCGGCATAACCGCACAGAAGACAATGACGTATGAGTCAATAAGCTGGCAATGTTCGAGTGGGCCATGACCGATCGTCAGCTGTTTCCCGTGGCGAACACACGCAGAGCCAACTATAATCGAAGATCGCTTATCTGACAAGAAGCGATAAGGTTCTCCCTGTATATACGCGTAGTAGTAGTAGAAGGAACCGACGCGCACACAAAACGACGAGGACGAATCGAGAACCACAGATGAAGAAAAAAGAGAAAGGAACGAAATCGACCTTTTCCCGAGCCGTTACTATTTAGTAATATTAAACAGAGCGCCCTGTGGGCCCGTTCGTCTCCCGATGATACACTTCAGATGTCTTTTGATGTATCGACCGTATCTGGGAGCGATTATTTCGGGATTTTCGAGTGAAGACTTGTCGGCCGAGAAGAATCGTCCGCCGCGCTTAATTCGATTTTGTGCGCAGACGGTGGAATATCGGGGACCATGCACGGCCTTCCGTCCGAATGAATAATAATAAATATAATTCGATGTAGGATTCGATTAGCGCGGCGGGGTGGCCGAATTTCTGTTATTGTACTCGTTTTCTCTGATCCGTGGTCCGGGAGATTCATTTTACGGTACGTAATGGGGCACGATGGGGGTACGAGAGCGAAAGGTTCGATGACAAATGGCGGAGGACGAAGTAGATCAGATCGCTGGTAATGAAACGAATTAAACATTTTTTTGTTTAGGTAAGCTTATGTGGCTCTTAAAGTTTTATTGGCAAAGCTTTGCTCTCACATACACTAAAAAAATTAGGTAAGAATTCGAAATTCCATCCTGTATAATGCAAGTATTTAAATTCATTTTATTAATACTTAGTTGATAGGTACCGTGGCATTTGCTGAGTAGCGTCACCTAATAGGAAATAAAAGCCTATTTTCGATTAAAGACTCGCGTAATTAAAATAATATGATATTACTTTGTATGTTATCTGCTTCTTTGTTTATTGTATGTTACAAATGCTGTTCAGCAGTTCCCACGTTCCTCTTAAGTAGGGCGTCTGAAAGTCAGAAAAATAACGCCTTCGGTCATACTTGCGCCCTCCTGTAAAGAGAGGCCGAACTAGTTATCGGTGCAAAATGACGTCACAATCAAAGTTTATAAAAATTCTTTACATTGCGGTTTTAATTTAATTGGTTCGTGGATTTCGATTTGGGCTCAAGTAAAAGCACGCGTCTCTAATTTCGTTCGGGCGTTTCTAAATCTTAAAATTAAAACTTCTCATCTTAGTTTTTGCAATCAAAATACGCTTAAAATTCGAGAACAGGAAGCAAAAGCTTTCCTCGAGAGGTGTTTTGTTTTGTGATAAAATTCATGAAAATTACCCCCTTTTCTTGGCTTAAAAAATTGTGGGTGTTGTTAAAGTTTTGTGCCTAAAATTTGGATTACGAGAAGAATTATTTTTCCCACGTCGGCTGGTAAGATATTTAAAATCTCTGCTTAAAACTAACCAATGCAATTACGTGAAAACCGTAACTCGTTCGCTCTCTCTCTTTCTCCCTAAATAAATAAATTTGTAAGGAAAATTTACCAGAGCTTATGTTAATCAACAGTATAAAATTTTAAAATATTCAATGAGACAAAATTTGTGTTTTGTTTCTTTTTCTTCACTTGTTATTTCATTTAATTGTGTAGTTTGTTAGATTCTTTCCAATGTCTTAAATATTCAATATATAATTGTAAAAAAAGAAAGTCGTTCTATTATTTCACCATTTTAAAAGAAGATCAGTTTGAACCCTCAATAAAGACCTGGAGAGGAAGTTCATTTTGTAAGAGAAAGCCGACGAGGAGGGCAAGTCGAGAATCTTTAGGCTAACTAACGGTCCTGCTTCGACTGACGGAGGAAAACACCGTTGGGAGACAACTTTGGCTAAAATTACTAAAACCATTCGCTACCGAACAAAAAGCTTGACTCTCAGCAGTGGCTCGCCGGTCAAAGGAGCAGGAGGGGTTGTCTGCGAGACGGAATTTGGCTTGTCTTATTTGAATTTGGGCTGACCATCCCCAAAAGTTTCCAGACAAGAAAACCCGGTTCCGTTACACCTTGGTAAAAATCACTTTTGTTGATAATTTGAATTGATTGAACGAAAAAGCAAGAAAACGATCATCTGCTTCATGTACAGTCACCGATATTATTTATATTTAGCACCATCAAAGCGTCGAGCCATTCATTCGAGTGCTAAATAATAATGTCGGCGATTGAACAGATGTTCCACCGAACTGGGTCATTTGATTTATTGAACTTCTGGTTGAAATTTGATTTTAAAACTTGCACTGTAGTCATCTATTTAAGGAAAATATTTTCAATTTTATAGTACTTTCGGCATACAGGGTATTTATATCAACTTTCTTATTTTAAATTGAGATTGTGGAAACAATTATGGTTACGTTAAAAAAAAAATAATCACCGAAGAGAAATTTCTTGGTGAGTGGATACAGGAAATATCGCAACTCATCATCGCATCTATTGAAAGAAATATAACGATAAAATCAACGGAGCTAATCACCGAAAACCAGAAATTACTGGACAAGATAGATGAGTCGGAACAGTACTCCCGCAGGAACAATGTTAGGGTATTCGGCGTACCAGAAGATATCAACGAAGACACTTAGAAGGTAATTAGCGATATATTCACCAAGAAAATGAATATCCATCGATCGGGCTCACAAACTATGGAAAAAATCCGAAAAAAACCGGCACAGGCAAAAAACATCGTGCTATCATAGTAAAGTTCTCGTCGTACAATTACAAACAAATCGTAAACAAAAATAAAAAAAAAACTGTTAAGGCACACCGGAATATCTATACAGAAGATCCTCTGAAAACAGTCCGAATAACTAAACCTAGAGCACTGTGGCTTGAAGATGTTTTAAAAAATTTAATCACTCTCCGCAAAAAGGCTCTCTCAAAGTTTAAGCAGACAGGTCTCATGAGGACTGGGATGCATATAATGACATAAGGAATTATATTACGACAGCGATTCGTCAGGAGAAGAAAGCCTACTTCGAGTTTGTCAGTAAACAAAATAATTCCAAATTATTGTGGAGAACACTATCTGATTTTAAAATTTCTCGGATCAAATCAACAACTATTCTGCTTCATTTTGTAATAATTCACTGCCGGTACGCGAAGCACTACACTACATATATTTAATGCTGTTAACTCTTTTAGTTTCCATTTCATTAACACCACTGATGTATATAAGTACATATCCAAAATTAAATCCACAGCTTTTAACTTTACTGGATTACAGAAAGCATTCGACACTATTAATCATGATTTGCTTATCTCCAAACTTAATTTCTTTGAATTTGATTTGGACTCACGGGAATTGCTCGTTTCTTTTCTGAAAAATAGAACTCAAAGGGTTTCTCTTGACAACTGTCTTTCAGCTGAAGTAGAAGTTGTGGCGGCCGTCCACAGGGCTCCGTGATCTCTCCTATATTATTTATCATATATACTGCTGATTTTCATACAAATATGAAATTTGCACCCCACATTTTTTGCAGACGATAGTCAACTTTACTGCAGCTTTAATGTTAATCGATTGCAACAGAGTGTTGATGCTATCAACGCCGATATAGGAAGATTGGTCAAAGTATCTCAAAACCATTGCCTACAAATCAATAGTGCGAAGTCGTCCGTGATAGTCTTTTCCAAACGACGACATGGGGCCGTGGATGGTGTCACCATTAAGGTTGAGGGAAGTATTTTAAAATATATTTACAGATACAGTTAAGAATTTAGGCCTTACGATAGATAACAAACTCCGATTTAAACAACATGTGAATAACTGTATTCAAAAATCTTTTGCAACATTAAAATGTCTCTATGCTAGTAGAGAGTTAATGACTACTAGGCTTAATACTTTACTTTGTACTTCACTAGTATTATCGAACTTGATTACTGCGACATCGTCTACGGCCCGTGTCTTGATTCTGCAACGCTTTAAAATACAAAGAATTCAGAATCTCTGTACTAGATCATAAAAGGAGAGATCACGTATCTCATCTGATTAGTCGTGCCGGTTGGTTGAGAATGGATAGCCGTAGAGAGCTACACCTGTGTGTATTTGTTCATGGGGCCTTGGTAGGGGGTTTGCCTGGGTATATCACGGAGTTGCTGATACCTAGGAGCATGGTTCATGATAGGGATCTGCGACATGCCGCTGGCCTGACTGTGCAGCAACATGTCTATGCAATATTCACCAGATCTTCTTCCTATGCATCTGCCAAATACTACAATGCTATTCCGCACAATTTTAAAAATCTCAATATCATATCCTTCAGACAGCATGTAAAAAACTATTCCTGCAGAGGCAGACACCTCACGTTGGCTGAACGCATGTGTGTGTTCTGGATATGTTTGTATAGCTTGATCAGGTTTCTTTGTTCTTCTTTTTTTCTTAACGCCATTTATTTAAACATTTATAATAAGTATCCTAGGTTAAGTAGAACAGCATTGCTGGCCTATGATTGGAGTTGTAAATTATCTTTCTTTTCCAATAAAGACCATTTATTATTATTGTTATTATTATTATTATTAAGTGGAATGGTGCAATTTTTATCAGTTTAGTGAATTTACCGTGTTATTTGCAACTAGCTTATGTGAGGCTTCCCTATCTCTAAACTCAACCATTTTTGAGATATTTACAATTTTGTTAAACTTTTGACGTTTACACTATTTCAAATAAAATTAATAGTTCATGGTATCATACCAGGTATCTTCAGGTCCGCCAGGTCTTCCATGATGGTTATAAATAAGAATTTAATATTTGCAACCAGGAACTTCTTTTCTATACGTTGAAACCATTTTAATTGAGTGTCAAATTGACTGAATTAATCTAAATACCGTGTAAGAAAACCATAGCATATTTTGGTTTACATAATTTAAGTAATTCACACTATTTTTAAGTTCCGGATTGGGACAGTTATTGTGGCTTTGTCCCGTTTGTATCCATAATATTAAAAGTAAACTAAAATAAAATTACCAAGAGAATAAGCAAAAACGCCCCCAAAGCACCTTTCACTAATCGAAAGTCCCTCATCTCTTCCTGTCAGTCTTCAATCCCATTTCCTCAGAGTATTTTTCCTGCCTACCCAGAACGCAAACAAACAATTCCCATCTCTCTTTTCCACCTGGTAACAGTAACCTACCTACAACGTTACATGTCTCTCGTTAGCGATCCGAAACGTCATCGAGGTAAGACAGATGCTACGTTCTCCAACAATTACGCAGACGTCAACGCCATTGATCCGAGGATAATTGGAACCAACTCCTCTGTACGGTTATCAAAAACGCATTCGTACGCTAATGTCGCTTACTTTTCCTCCCCCTGTCTCTCATCTGCGTGCAAGAACTTCGCTTTCTCTAAAAAAATAAGGACGAACTCGCGTCGTGATAACCGCCGAAAACGCAGACAGTAATTTGTAATTTTGTTGCGAGTTTTACAATTTGATTTAGATTAGCAAAAAAAAAAGCTAGAAAGAAACTTTCTTAGGGATGCTATTGTCGAGGGATATGGCCACTTAATAAGCCTCAAAAATGACTTGATATTAACATCCTGCATATGTGCACACAAAAAAATCTGTTATCAATCTGAATATTTTTATTTATTCGGAAATCGAAACTTAATATATATTTAAAAGAACTAAATCTTGTTGATTAGAACATAAGAGTAAATTCTCTGAAAACACAATATACTCTTAGAACAAATAGTATAAATATTTGCGTTGAAGTATACTTCCTCCAAATGAACATTGTTATTGTTGTAAGGAATAAATCTATGCAATCATAATGAGAAAGTCTGTAGATTCAAAATAAAATCCCTTATACGTTTGGTATAATACACTACTATATAAAATTATTAAATGTTTTGTATTGAAAACATGAAATATCAAATTGAAATTACCATAATATTGAAACATTTGAAACGAATTTTACCCCACCATTTATTGCACTAAAACTTATCTGTCATTGATTCTCTCTTTTTTTTTGGGCGGGTTTTAGGGGTTTTTCATATAGATACGCTTACTTGGCGTCACCTTTTGATTGACCATCGAACAGTGTTGTTGGTTGTGAGTGTAAGTAAATCTAAATGGATACTCCTGCCGTTTCACAGCTACTTAGAGAATGGGGTGGAATGGGGCTGATGCACAGATGCTACCATTAAAATATTCGAAGGTAAGTACTGCTGTGTACTGATGGTACCAGCATAAATGCAAAATGAAAAGTAAAAAAAATGAAAATTAAAATTTATTAGCTCAGCGGATAAAAATAAAAGGCGCAAAAGAGTACCTAACCTCAGGGTTACCCTCACAATTAAACCTATCATGAAAAGTAAAATGTGGGCGTTTGAAAAATTGACTTTCTTTAAAACTGCAAAAATTGAAAAGGTTTGATCTAAAATAAAAGAACAGAAATTTTGAATGACGTTAACAAGCATTAATTTAATTTTTTTTATAAAAAAAAAGAAAAAAAAACATTTAGTTACAATTATGCAGAAACAAAACCATGAATTTAAGATTCTGGCCGAAAACAAAAACTGCATGAATCTACAATTAAAAAGGACAATGCAAATCCTTTAACAAACAAAAAAACAAGTTTGTTCTAGAAGAAAATCCTGTTTACACAAAAATCCACGTGGTCTCAAAATTTAAAACAACCTAAATTAATTTAAACGTGGACAAAACAAGTATATTTATAAAATTGAAATTTAATTTTAAGCACAAAGCTTCTTTTCACCTAAACCGTGGTGATTAACTAAAAAAACTAATTTGAAAACTAGAAAACGGAAAAATTAACTCTAAAAACTAAAAATACCTTTTAGAACAAATATAATAACTGATCTTACATCCAATCATGTACACAAACAAATACAACAGCAATTATTAATTGAAGAGTTCCTAGATGGACGATTTAAATCACAAAATAACGAACAAATGATTAAACATAAATGAATTACCAAAATGGTAGCAAAGAAACAAAAATAAAATGTACTCACGCTCGTCAATCTGGTAACTAAGCCTCTGGGTTAAACACGGTCGTATATATAAAATTTTACAATTGCGTGCGCTCGAAACGCAGAATTCGTCTAAGAAAATTCTAGAATATAAACTACAAAATATACAATATTGATGAACGCAATATGTACAACTGAAAGAAATCAATATACACAACTGAACAATTAAAAGAATAAATAAGATCAATTCAATTAACAAAATCTTATTTAAAAATAAAATATTAATTTCTGAGAGAATTTTCCCGGCACACTGACAAAGATTAATCTCAACAAATAAAATATACCTGAATTTACAAACCCCGGGGTGCCAAACCACAGCAGTACGTACGTGTTATTTAATATTAAAGGATTACTGGTTTAAAAAAATTTGAAATAATAGCCAGCGCCATTGTGTCGATAATATATGAACATGGTAGGTGTGTACATTAACAAACATATGTAGGTATTTACTAGCTATTAGTTTTCAGTAGGTAATACCAGCAAATTATTATACTGATTGAAATTATATCAGTAACCAACACCGACTAGATACCAGACCCAGGCATTAAGTGGGAAGTATCCCGAGAACACCGGTCGCAACGACGGATACGCATAACATCTATACCTATACGCATCAATATCCCGTGAGCACTCCTGGAATACCCCGATATGCTACCTTCTCCCGAACATTGTTTGTAATTAAGAGGGCAAAATTAGAGAGTGTCCTCTAGGAAAAAAAGAGGAGGGCTTTCCATATTTTAAAATAAAAATAAAATTAAAATCAAACTTGTGTTGTTAAATTTTGTAATTTACTTAAGCTTAAAAATTCGAGAACAGGAAGTAAAAGCTTTCCTCGGGAATTGTTTCCAAATTTTGTGTTAAAACCGTTCGAATAAACCCACTTTTTCTTTTAAATTGTGTGCACGTGTGTTGTGTAAAGCTTTTGTGCCTTAAATATTTTGGATTACGGGAAGATTTAATTACCACATCGGCTGGTAAGATGATCTAAAATTGCTTAAAAACTAACCATTGCAAATACGTAGAAACCGTGACTCGTTCTCTCTCTCTCACCCCCTTATTAAACAATTTAAGTAAATTCACTAAGTAAAAATTACTTAGTGCTTAGGTTAAACATCATTATAAAATTTTAAAATATTCTTCCAATTAATTTTGTTTTGCTTTTTTTTTACTTGTTATTCTATCTAATTTGTTATCTTGTTAATTTCGTTCCATTTGATTCATTTTATTCAATATATTTTTATTAAAATTTAATTCGCTAAAATTATAAGTTCAATTTGTACCCTTAATAAAGTTCTGGAGAGAAAGTCTTAAGTAGAGAAAGACGACGATGGATAAGTTGACAATCTTCAGGCAAATTAACGGCTCTGCTTCGACTGATTGAGAAAAAAAACACCGTTGTAAAACATCTTTGGCTATATCTTCTAAAACCAATCGCTACCAAACAAAAAGATTGTTTTCCAGCGGTGGCTCGTCGGTCAAAAGAGCAGGTGGGGTTATCTGTAAAACGGGGCTTGGTTCAGTGTAAAAAGAATTTAGGCTGGCCACCCCAAAGTTTTTCAGTTAAGAAAACCCGTTCCGTTACACTGTGACAATTCGTATAATTAATAAAATTTTGTAATATTAATTTTGTGATGTAAGGAGTGGTACGAATTATAATTAAGTAAACGTTCTAAGCTTATCGATTTTTTTATAAAGGTCGGTCAAAACAACCATTTTTATTAACTACCAAAATCTAGGAGGGGTAAATTGTTACCCCCTTGAAGTTCTAAAGTGAAAACCAATCTCTTACCATAGGTGCTGAACTTATTAAGCGAAGAATTAACTTGATCAGCGTGTACTATCAGGAAGGAATCATCTCCACATGTATAAGCAAGCATAACTTCAAAATCCAAATCTCCCAACATCAACACAAAAAGCTGGTTCATAACAATTTCAGCAATTATGAGACTCACAATCAGTGGATCGCCCATAAGAGTGCCATAAGTTTGTCTATAGTACCTAATTATCTTTATATTTAAAATAAATAGAATCAAAATAAATCTCAATAGCTTCCAAGAACATATCTTGGGGATGTCAGTAAGTTCTTCTGCCTCCAACCATCTAGAATCTAGACTTAATCTTCTCTATAACAATGTTCTTAAGTATATTTTTGAAAACAGATCCATCATCTAGTTAAATAAAAACCTTTTTTGGAGGTATTTTTAAACCTTGATTTTTTTCACAAATTCAAATACAGTCGGACCGCCGTATCCGCGGTTTCAGTATCCGCGGATTCAGTTATCCACGGTTCCATTTATCGGTGCGGCGATGCGACATGCGACATATCGAAACTTCTTTCCCGTTACAAATCATCATTATTCACTGATTTATTTACACATCTCGTGAAAATACTGATGATGTTTCTACAGTGCAATATATCACTGTAGGTATAGGTACAATACATATTTGAATTGTTTGTATTAGGCACTTATAAAAAGTTTGCAATGAATAACAGCTCTTCAAACAGTAAATATAAACGAAATATAAAGCAGTGGTTGTATTCTATAATACTGTTCATTGTTTAAATTTGTATAAAAATGCTGAATATGTAATGTCATCTTTTTATTGGCATGAATATGAAGAATCGCTTTTCGCACACAGTACGACTTAAATGTTCTCCTGGATTGCATGTGTTAGTGCACACTGTTATTTATATGTAATATCTGTCCCTCAAAGCCTAAGAGAAAACGTGAAGTATTAACTCTTGGTGAAAAACTGCGCATTCGAGAAGAATATTTGATCTAGTTTTTCTGTGGCACTCCAAACTGCAAAAAAAAAATCCACAATACGTGATAAAGTACTAATAAAGCTAGAAAGAGCGTTAAATTTATGGATTGAAGATATGAATAGGATCATATGTATGGTAATATTTTACAGCAAAGAGCCTCAAGTCTTTATGAAAACTTTAAAAAACGCAGCACTGAAGAAGATATAAAACCATTCACAGCAAGTAGGGGATGGTTGAATAGATTCAAGAGCAGATATAACTCGAAAAATTTAAAGATCATTGGAGAAGCTGCATCTGCTGACGAAGAAGCTGCTGCTACGTTTCCGGCTAAGTTAAAAAGGATTATTGAAGAGGAAGGCTACCACCCAAAACAAGTGTTCAACTGCGATGAAACTGGTTTGCTGTGAAAAAGAAATGCCCAGTAGAACATATATTCATAAAACAGCAAAACAGGCACCAGGATTCAAAGCATGCAAAGACAGGTTAACGTTGCTATTATGTATTAATGTTGAAGGGCACATGATGAAGCCAGGCGTAACACATCGTTCACAAAATCCTCGCGCCCTCAAAAATAATGACAGAAGTAATCTACCGGTATTCCGGCAATCCAATAAGAAAGCATGGGTTACAAAGAAATTGCCGTTTAAAGCATTGTTAACAATGAAGAATGCACGTGGTTACCCAAAATCCGTCGCTATGGAAGACGAAAATATTAAGATTGTATTTTTACCGCCAAATCATTAATGCAACCTCTCAACAGTATATTAGGTGCGTTACATCGTCTGTATTTGAAAGACTGGGACTATCAATGGATATAGAACCTGAGTTGCAAATTATGGATTGCTGGAAAACATTTACAATCGCCGACGACCATTACATTTATCAAAACAGCAATAAATTAACTAAAAACCCAGTGACTATAAAAGTCACGTTGGAAGAATTTTGTGGATGAGGTTAGATGTTAGCGACTTTTGAAAGACTTTCCCCGACTGTTGATGAGGAAGTAAACAAAATCATTTACCTAGCAAGGCAGTTTAGTGAAGAAGGATTTATTGATTTGATGGAGGAGGAGGTGCATGAGTGTATTGAAGAACATGGAGAGGAATTATCGAATAAAGAATTGGAGGAACTTATAATTTCATCGACAGAGAAAGAGGAAGATGAATCAAATAAATAAATGAGAGACTAAATTCCTTTTGTTATTGACCTAATACAAGTATATAATATCATACGTATACATACTTGCATTTAAACGAAAATTGGTAGATGTTCGCTATTATCCGCGGTTTTCGGTATCCGCGGTAAGGGTTGGAACGTATAGACCGCGGATACGGGGGTCCCACTGTACTTCAATATTCAAAAAATCCGAAACTTCAAAGCTCTCAAGAATTGAAATTTATTATTTTGAAACATAACGCAATGAAACTCCATTCTCCTTTATTCTCAGTTCGTGTAAAAGAAATAAATGTTTAATACTATTCAATAGGTACGTTATACTTCTCCCGCACCATCCAGCTGTTACTCCTTTTCTGACTACACCTCGATTTTTACCAAATTTAATTGATGAGCCATAATCAACGTTCGTCTCGCTCCATCTTCGTCCCGCTCTAATACCTAGCAGCGTTATTGCCAGGCACCCCGTCTTCCTCGCGACCGCATAATTAGTGGAGACGCGTTGTATATATACTACGTCACGGGGCGCGGGCGGAGAGCCGCCCTCCGAACGCGCGGACCCGCCGCGTACGTAATTATCGGAGAAAAAGTATCCGAGAAAGTTGGCGGCGAACAACACCGCGGCGGTTTTTGATTGATTATCAGGGGTCCACTTGATCGCGCGGTTATCAATAACGTTCCTGACGCGAGTTATCATTATAATCGTATTAGAGGCGAACGCGCGGAATGCCTGTGCGAAGCGGTCGGCCCCAGAAACCGATCTCTGGGCGATGATGAGCGATTATCGCCATTATCGTTCGGTTGCGCGGTATCGATTGTAGATGGCGATACCTGTACAGCGTTCCCAAATTAATTTAGGTCGAAAGCAACAGGCAATTTAATTGTTTTGAAAAACGCTTTGATAATTGTACAACGCTGTATTTATTTATTAAGTTATTCCAAATATCAGCTGATTACATTCTAATGATGAAGTCCAACTTCTTTACAAACAATAAAATTTTTGCTGTATACGTATTTTGCAGATATTTATTGCATCGTGAGTAATATACTGACACCTAAATGACAAGTGGGACGCCAAAAGACATTTTACAGTTTATGAAAGAAAACAAATATAAAATTAATAATGTAATAATATCGATTTATTGGCATTATATAAATTATATATACATGGTGTATTAATTGAAATAAAAAAAAAATCAAAATGAATTTAAAATGAAAAAGAAAATAAAATTAGCTAGCTCAAAGGAAAAGATTTTTAATAAAACAAAAGAACTATTAATCTCAGAGTTACCCTCGCGAATTAAAACTTGAATCTAACCACGCAAAGTAAATTTTGAGTGAATGAAATCAGACTTTCTTAATAACACGAAAACTTGAAAAGGTTTAATATAAAATAAAAGAACAGAATTTTTTTAACCCAGTGACGCTATCAAACAATCAATTTATTTTTTACCACAACGGGTTAAATTACAAATGTGCAGAAAAAAAACATGAACTGAAGGTTCTGGCCTAAAATAAAAACTGCACTTGACTCTAATTTAAAATAGGACAAAGCTATTTTCTATACAAAGCAAAAAACGAAAAGTTTTATTTGTTCAGGAAGATTATTCAAATCTTCAAAAACTTCTATCCGCGTGGTTTCACAAATAAAATAATCTAAGCGTGTACAAATGCTAGAAACATACAGAAATGAGCAAGGTAAATGAAAGCTTCTACTCACTCAACCGAGGTGATAGAAAAATTAAAAAATGATGCAGCAAAATAGATTAACAGAAAATTAACTCTTTAAATATAAAGAGAGAAAAAACTAAAATAAATCTTCCTAAACAAAAAATAATAATTGATCCTATATCCAACAAAATGCACACTTTAATATATTAATAATTCCTACAATAAAAATTCCTTGATTGACTAAATTAAAACAGAAAATTAAGTATTACAATACAAAATGAATATCAAAATGCCAACAATGATAAAATAAATACGTCTACTCACGTCAATAGTCGAACAAAGAAGTCCTTAACAAAATCTTACAAACGTTTTTCTTACAAAAATCCCTCTCTCAAAATCGTACAATACAGACGTATAACATTATAACGACAATATTAGATAGAATACGCATTAAATCAGCACAAGCGAACAATAGACATTTGAATGACTGGATTAATAAAAAATCTTAACACTACATAAATAAAATCATACAATAAACTCTTAAACTAACAAAATTGTGAAAAGTTTTAAAAATTCTAATAACAATTCCCATGAGATCAGGTGATGCAGAACAATGTTTTTTTTTTATACTTTGAAAAGAATAAACCCTTTCTTAATAAACAGCAAGGCACAAGAATTCCTTTCTCAAGAAAAGGATTTTATCGAAAGTATTTTGGATTTTAATCAGAGTTATAGATAAATTTGCTATTATCCTATTATCAAGGATCATCGCATGGAGTTTCTATTTCAATAAAATCAGTATATTAGGTGAGTTTTAAAAGTATTTTTCTTAATTCTTTATAAGTACTTTAACAAAAAAATAACAATATTATATAAACGTATCTACTCCACCACATTTACAATGCGAATCATTGGGAGGGTTCCAATTCTACGTAAATATGAGTTGAAATTACCGTGTCCCGCTATTAACTCTACCGCCTCATTCCTCTAAAACATGTCACATTGCTGATAAATTTCCTAGTCCATCTCCCATTTAAAGTAGTACCTACCCTGCTAATGGTTATCAAAGTTTATACCTAAACGTTTAACTAGCGCTGCCTCTTTAGCTAACTGATCCGCCCTCTCATTACGGATTGTACCTACGTGAGCCCTAGTCCAAAAAAGTTTTACACCCCCCCCCCCGCGTAATGTATCCGAAGTATTTAATAACAAGTCGGTCGGATTTTTTAAATTACTTAATACTTCTAATACCAGTCTTAAGTGTGTCTTTACAGAATTCTATAATAGAGCTATCCAATAGAACTGTGAAATTGCACTCAACTGCCCTCATTCGCGGACGTGTTTATATTTAGCGCGCATGGTTCTGAAACGGCCTATATCTTTTTTTAACTTTGATTACACATCCAGAAGCACAGATAAAAGAGCTTTACAGATAGTCAAGGTAAATGGGCTATTGGGTAACGCTATTTTCATTTGCACAATTCGTGAAGAGAGGGCGCTGGTATGCGGGAGTTATAAATATTTTTGATGGATTGGATGATTCAGACAAAAAGATATACAAATCAACCAAACATGACAGTAAGTAAATTTTAATTTACGAGTGGGGTATTCGATAAGTTTATTTTGAATCACTGGATGTTTTACATAATTATTGTGTATCGTACATAGTTATAAAAAAATTCACCTCAAGTTGCAATTATGCAATATAATTAAATCTCGATGAAAACTTTGTGTTTTTTTAAGGGTTTTAGGTTATGTGTAATTTAATTTTCAGGATGTGAGGCTCCGTGCATATTGGTGTCTATATACGTTGATTCAATCGATTGACAGTGACGTAAACGTATGTAAAAAGAGGTTGTTTACGAAGGAATCTTCTCTTACCAAGAACAGCCCCAAGAGAGAATTTTTACGTAGCTTGCCAAGCCTATCACTGTTAATTTAATGTCAAGGACAACGATCTTAAAGTTATATATATAATCTTAGGGGTTGTGTTCTTCTTCGCACTGTTGGACCAGGTATATATTTATCTACACACACTGTGCATTCATTAAATTAGGCATAAAAATCATAAGAGGTGGTAAATCTCTAATTTTCGAGGTATTGTTGACTGCGCAGGTGGGTTTCAAATAAAATATGCGACTTAACCATTATGAATAGAATTATAAAATATTGTCTATCACTCTGCTTTTGTAATTTGGTTGAGCACAATCAGGTAATTTGTTGAGAGGTAGACATAAAACATGAAGCTTCAAATATCGAAAGCAACACCTGTGGACATGTCAAAGATAACCAAACGCAGCAAAAGTGACACAACTGGCTGTAATGGGCATTATCGTAAAAATATAGAATCAGAAAAGTACTATTGGAAATTGCCCTCAGATTTACATTTTTTTAATACATTTGGACATGTAAAAAATTAAATGCTGGGTTTTCTAATATTTTGTTTTGACAAAAACCTACGGTCAGTGATAGTAATTTGTCTTAACGTCTCTTTTATCTCTTATATACATTGTTTGGAAGATAAAAACTCTTGACTAAGATACTATTTGGTGATGTATCACCAAATAGTATCTTATATAAATACAACAAACGTGAATGACATGAACTACCACATAACTACCAATACATCACCAATGATCACCACAAATATCGCTACTGATTGTAGGATACCAAACTACTTGATTCCGTGAGTTGTCTCCCATCTAACACATTTTTCGTCTCCAAAACAAGCGCGTCCAAAAATAGCCAATAGGCTGGCTATCTGTAAAGCTCTTTTATCTGTCTCCAGAAGCACATTACAGCGTCGTCTATGGGCGGCTGGATTATCTAATATAGTATCCACGCTATACAAAGTTCAAATTCAAATGCATAACAGCATGTGTACAACATTAATGCCGGATACTGTATAAAAAGTTCTGTCTAAATTTTATAGTTTTCTAATTAATTTATAAGGATTTTTTTTCTGTTTAGAAAATGCCTCAAATGAGATTCTTGCATTTTTCTAATGAATTTGGCTGTGTTCAAGATTGTGTTGTTTCAGTAATTATTCTAGTATAAATAGAAAGTTAGATAATTAATTATTAATAAACAAATGTAAGTATTGATATAAAATCAATAAGAACACCAGTTACAAACATGACATAAGGAAAGTCTTAAATTAAAAAATTCCCCACTGATTCTCCAATGCAATTAAGCGATTTGTGAAGGCACCTTCAGCACCCAACAAATATCACAGACACCACAATAACCACCTCATTTTCTCAATACTAGCTAGTAAAAAGAATCGATAATGAGCCATTCTGACCAGCTCAATAGACATAAAAAGGCCTACGCAGCAATAAGAAATACAACCAATGAAAAATAAAGAAAAACACATTCTCAACGTAGAAGAAGCACGATAGAATGCATGTACCACTAGTTTATTACCTATCGACGCCTCTCGAAGAATGAGCTTAGATAACATCGCGCCACGCATTTTTTCGTCTTACCTTTAACGCTCGCCATTGTGTCGAAGCCAGTCACGGCCCGAGAAGATGATGTCGCCTATTGTCCCCGTTAAGTTGGTACCAATTAGTACTTCGCTTCTGTGGCTCCCGTCCGGGCAGACATCGGTAGATTGGATGGGGGACACGCGCAGACGATAATTGAATTATACGAAGACAAACAAATAGAGGTGAATTTGTTGGCATGATCAAGCAGAAATCGAACGGACACAATTGTGACTGCGTGACTTCGGTCGCTGTCGATGAAATTGAAGTAGTGTCCTTTTTTTTGGTTTGTTTGTTTGTTATTATTATGAATTACTGAATAGTAAGAAGGAGGCTGACATTCCTCGCCTGATTATTCTGAACGCATGACTTCAGAGAGGCATTTAGGAATCCAATCATTAAACTCGATTGCAAAAAGGAGACCAGATGTTAGTTGTAAAGCTTCTTTTTTGTCAATATTTACGCTTAACCCCTAAATATAATTATACAGGTGTTTTTTATTCTACTAAAAGTGAGAACCGGTGATATCTTTGAAATTACAATAGCTATAGCGATGGTAAAAGGTACAACTAAAAATATCAAGCAAAAAAATGCGATACGCTTGCTTGTTTGTCATCTTTAGAGTAAAGTTTTGCAATATTTGCAAAATATACTTATTTCTCTTGGATACAGTTCCTTCCAACAGCAAGTGTTATAGTGGAAACCTACTTTTTAATTCTAGTTCTGTTAGTTAGACAAGAATTGGCAAAATTGTCAAATCAACCAAATTTAGAGAAGTTATTTCGATTGAGCTACTAAAAGTGATTAGTGATGGCTAATAGTCTACCTTAACTTAGGTATCTGGGCACTCATTCATTCTTAGGAATAAGGAATCAGGCACCCTTGCGAAAAAGGCTGCTTCTGCGCAATTTCAGGAACCAGAACCTGCCATTAGCATAGCACCAACAGTAGCTAAATAGCAGATCAAATTCTGGGCAAACCGGAAATTGCTCTAATACCGAAGTAACTATCCTGGTATGGTGAATATGAAATGCGTGTATCTCACTAAATCATGCCAGGAGCAAGGAAATACTTGAATGGGATCGTAAGAGTGACAAGGCAATTGCTTCCTTCAGTCTTTAGCAGTTTTTCAGCTCCCTAATGAGACTGAATACCAACTGTGATTAGAAGACCAGGGGACAGACTCAGAAGACCTAAAAGCAATCTTATTCAGCAAGAGCCCGAGCTTTGTTGGATGAACTTTGAAATAACATCTGCTCTACAATGGACCCTAATGGTTGCTGTGGACTGGAAAATTAATAGAACCATGCGGATGCCATCTCTTACTAAATTAATTAAACGTACTACTAAACAAAGCTAAATTTTGAGCGAGTAGGAAATCCAAGCAAGAAGAAATTAATATTGGGAAGTGAAAGAAAGAGGCAGGACATCAAGCCAAAGGCTAAAGTTATGAAGTAATTGCCTACCATTAAAAGACCCTGCATTTTATCGGAATAAAGTTTATTAAAAGACCGAAGCATTATACACTTCATAATTTTAGTTATGGATATAAAATAAAAAACAAAGAAATATGACTGTGAAATGGTTGCAAAAGGAAGAACTTAAAAAGGACGGTCGAATTAGCACCAGAAGTACTGCTGAAACTTATGAACGAGCTGTTGGGAAAACAAAATTTTCCGAAACGATGGATAGAAGCTAAACTAGTACTCATACCCAAAGCTAAACCAGAAGATATGAAGTTCAGACCCATCTGCCTTCTTAGCTCAATTAATAAATTATTTGAAACCCTCTTGAAAGACAGGGTTAGAACAGGAAATTGAAGAAATGGGGAGGAATCTCGGACAGGCAGTTTGGGTTCCGTAGGGGGCTATCCACGCAGTAGATAAAGTGCTGGAGTTGCCGCAAGAAAACACGGCTGTACGATGGGGGACCTTAATTACACTTGATGTAAGAAGTACGTTTAACTCCATCCCACAGGAGAAGATTCTTGAAGAATTGGATCGAAGGAAAGTGTCACAATACCTTAAGAGCACAATAGCTAGCTACATGGAGGATAGGTCACTCAGGATAGAAAAAGATCTATATATGGATGTTACTACCGGTGTACCGGAGGGATCGGTATTAGGGCTGACCCTCTGGAACATAGTATATGACGGGGTTCTTCGAATAGAGATGCCGGAAGGTGCATGGACGGTAGCTTACGCAGACGAGCTGGCAGTCGTGATGATTGCTAAAATTAAGGAACAACTAGTAAACAAAGGTGATGAGAAATCACGGGTTAAAACTAGCACCTAAAAAGTCAGAAGCACTCATATTGAAGGGACCGAGAAATAAAGAGGTAGTGAACTTCTACTGTAAAGGAATCGAAATAGTACCATCGAAGCGTATACGGTATCTGGGCCTTCTTTTGAGCGTTTTTGAACGAACATATGTCGATCTTAAATCTTGAAAGGCCGGCAGGACGGCAAATATGCAAAGTTTGCAAGTTACAGCGAGAAAATAAATTAATTTATTTCTGCTACTAACAGTAGTAATTATTACAGTAATACAGTAAAGGAATATGGTTCAAATCTCACATTGTTACAATCTATTTCAATAGCTGCTAGTTTGGAGCCATTTTGCTTAGAAGTTACGGCGGGAAACCAAGAAGATTGTAGTATAAACAATATAATAGGGTAAGAATACTTATTACACATTAATTTTTATTTTATTGAAAAAACTGAAAAAAAAAACAAGAAGGCATCATTAGATTAATAACTTCACCCAATACATATAAAAAGAATTTCAACAGAGACTACCAATGTGAATATAAACAATAATGGAATGAAACTATCACAGCGTAACAAAAGACTCTTTTATTTTAACTTCTTTCTCTTCTGCGTCTACCACATCTCACTCCACCTCCCACACACACTCTCATACGAGCTCCGACGTACCCGTTTTCAATCATTCGGCTAAGTAATCTCGCGCAAAGACCAATAGCCCTAATGAAAAGCCGTAGAGTATTGAAAAATCCCCGCTTCGCGGCGAACAGCTCCGGATCCTTTCGGATTGAAGTAATATTGCGTCGTAGCTCGAAGGCAAACGTACGGGGCGAGCCTGCCGCGGACTCCATCCTCCTTCAAACCGGAGAAAAACAAGAAAAACGACACAGGCAAAAAACGTCAGGCGAGAAAGAAATGATTCCCTTAATTGAAAATAACTCCCGATGATTCCGTAGATTAAAACCGTAGCGATGCTGGTTTGCTGGCAAAACGTAGGAATGCTCGGAAAGCGGGGAGATTGAAGGAGGCGTATTGAAAAATCGCGTCTCATAGGTATACAGGGCATTTCAATTGAAATAAGCCACCTCAAATACCTTTATATAAAATTCCGAAACCTGTTAATTTTTTCATCAAGAAGAACAACTTTTATTGACAGACGATTTAAAATCATTCCTGAGGGAGTAGCAATCTGTGTAACTTAACTCGATTAGAATGAAACCGCTTCAAATGCTCTCCTGACATTTTGCATTTTTTTTTGTGGTAACTAAGGGAGAGTACTCACCAAATCGGATGGTTGTAAAGCTGCGCGAAAGTGTTACGTCTCAAACTAATATCCAACAAAAAAAAAATATAGCACATGAAGAGCTAATTCAAAAGTTAAAAATTGTACTACCTGATTTTTAATGAAAAGATGTCTGTTTGGCATTTGAACATGCGACAATTTGTAATTTACGCATCATTTTCTTTTATTAGCCTTTCATCTTAAGTCTAAAGCCGCGTCTAGACCGATGTTCGAACGCAACCCAAGGCACATGTGTTCAGATCTTAGATGGAATTTGCTTTGGTGTGGACTGAACCACCAAAATCAAGTTAATTGAAAACTAGTATTTTAATAATGAAAAAAAAAAAACAGGTAGCTTTGCTTGTTGTTACTAGCAATTTTTTCCCTCCATTTATTTGTTATACTTTAATCAGTTATATAATATATACCTATGCACCTGAATGTATTCATCAAATACTTCAATTATGGCAGCACAAACTCAATGTAAATGTTTTGATATTTTGAATATGCATGAGAAACTTGCGTAAGAGTTTCAAGTTACCGAAAAATAAAGTGTTACTGCCAATCTTTCAGGTGCTGCTTATAATTTGTATTATATTTCGAAATCTTTGGTTCTAGTAAATTCAGCAGAACATTTTTTATGGTGCTGTCATCTACCGACGCCTTGCCCTAAATTTTTGTTTTTTCTCTTAATGAAGAATTAAAGATTAGACCTGCACTCGCCATTAATAAATCATCCGCTTTGATGCTCCAACGCTGTCGAACTCGCATTTGAATCTTGGTGTGGACGGCAAAATCCAACCATTCTTTCCAACGGCATACGCCCCTCCTCCAGAATGCCAACAAACAACTGTAGAAATGCTTCGAAATGTCAGATTTCATTCTGATCGCATTTTATTACACAGGTTGGTAGTATTGGATAATATTGGATCTTACCCCCCTCCATATTGTAGTAGAGGGCGCGGCAAAAAGAACCACACTCAGAATGGTCAAGGAAGGAATGATTTGGCATAGGCCTCAATCTCCTGACGCTGATCAAAGCTGGGATATGCCCCGGGATGATATGTTAAAAAAATTCAGCGTTGTGAAGGAATTCATCATAAAGCTTAGTAACAGGAGCGAGTGGGATCATAACACCATCTTGAACTTGAATAGAAACGCCATCAAATGGTATACTGATGGCTCCAAAACGGCAGAGGGAACTGGAATAGGAATATATGGGCCTAGAACCACATATTTCGAAAGCTTGGGAAAATATCCAAGTATATTTCCGGCGGAAATACACGCTATAGAAAGATGTGTCCAATTCAATATACATAGAAATTATCGGAAGCAGGAGATTTTCATCATGTCTGATAGTCAAGCAGCCATCAAGGTGCTGAGCTCATATGAAATCAGTTCCAAGATGGTCTGGGAATGCCTAGGGAAATTAAATGAGCTAGGCAAAAGGAATAAGGTAACCTTCCTGTGGGTTCCAGGTCACACAAGAGTGGAAGGAAACGAAATAACGGATAACCTCGCAAAAGAGGGGCTGGAATGCCTTTTGTAGGGCCTGAACCCTTTTGCGGGTTATGTAGCAGTACAATACTGAAGAAACTAAAAATAGAAATGGAGCAGTGAAAATCCAGTTACTGGGAAAATCTCCAAGGAATGAGGCAAAGTAAAATTCTTCTGGGAACTTATAACCATAAGAAGTTTACAGAATGCATCAACCTGAGTAAGAACAATGTTCGCATATTAACAGAAATACTTTCAGGCCACTGTAGACTGAAAGGACACGAGAGTAAGCTTGGATTGGAAAAGGAATCTCAATGTAGATTTTGTGGGGAACAGGATGAAACACCCATCCACCTCCTCTCAAACTGCGTAGCACTGTGCAACTCGAGGGCGTTGCATCTGGGAGCATGTGAAATCGAAGAGGGAGACTTATCTAGATTGGGGCCCTCTGACATCCTACACTTTCTGAAAGGAATAGGATTGGAAGGCCAGCTGTAAAGCACAAGAATAGGGGCCAACAAGTAGATTCTTTTAGGTCGCAGTGTAACATCACCCTTCTATCTACATACATACATACCCGGGTTGCGAATGGACAACTTTTATTGATGGGCCTGACAATTTAAAATTATTCCTGAGTGGTGCAGCAGCTCCCACCCTTGTAATTTGAATAGGGAAAGTGGGTCTTATGACCACTCACTCCAAAGGTCTTTTAATTCTCAGCATTTTTGCTTACTGATTAAAAAATAATGTTGAGAATTAAAAGACCTTTGGAATGAGTGGACATAAAACCCATTTTCCCTATTCGATTTTTAAGGCTGGGGACTGTTGCGCCGCCCAGGAATGATTTTAAATTATCAGGCCCACCATTAACAGTGCTCCCTCTTGATATGGCAATTAACAGATTTCGAAATTTTATATAAATCACAGCAGGTAAAAAGTTATTTGAGGTGGCTCATTTCAATTGAAGTGCCCTGTACATCTAGTTGCAGCTGGAAAGACAGAAAAGGATCTACGTTATCTCCGCTTCCAATTAGCGTAAGAGGTGTTTTTCCAATACGTTCTCGCCGTCAGTTTCGTTAGAGGCGAACGCAACGAGAAGCAGGGAAGGATCTGGAAGGGTGGATTTGCGCTTTCGCCTACATACTACACCGTGATCATAATAATGCATCCTACTTTATCGGCCCGGAGCGATATTAAACGAGAATCTGCGGCCGACCGATACTACCGGTACTTCCCCGACCATCGGATCGCTCGTACACCGTCGAGGATAAGGATGGAGGAGAGGTGATCATCTCTCGCGGAAGAACTTCTGGCGAGTCTGGTGCGCCGGCTGGAGCGGGAGTTCGCGATCATCTCTCGAAAATTAAAAAACCCCCAGGCGTACGTATCATTTCCATTCTCCGCGTCTTTTTCCGGGACCGCGCCTCCAGATAACAAAAACATAATTTAAAAATCGCAATTTCTGTGTTTTTGTCATTATCTCGCTCCTATTACTTCCCCTTACGCGCGCGATTTTGCCGTTTAGAGTCGTTACTTGCACCGTTCCGGTGGTCTAAGAGTTCGATTCGGATTAGTTTTCGGTGGGGATAGTCATAGTCATTTATTCTTCTATTGATTTGCTCAAATATATTTAAAAAAAGGTGATAAAACACAGCTCAACAATTATCGTCTTATTGCAATAGTTCCCGTCTTTTCAAAAATATTTGAAACACTTATAAAACAAAGATTAATGACCTTCTTTGAAAAACATAGTGTCTATTGCTTGGAACAGCATGGTTATCGTAAGGGGAAATCGATCATAACGGCAACTATCGACATGATGGAAACAATAACAAGAGCCTTAGACGAGAAAGATGAACTACTGCTGACCTGTTGTGACCTGTCCAAAGCATTCGATTGTGTCGATGTGGGCATTCTTTTGGCGAAGCTGGACCATTACGGTGTGAAAGGACAAGCACATAAGCTCCTAGAATCTTATTTGACTAACCGCAGTCAGTTTGTTGCCTGGCGAAATGAGAGGTCGAACATTTTACCTATCAAGAAAGGTGTACCCCAAGGGTCGATTTTGGGGCCCTTATTATTCACTATTTATATAAATGATTTGCCGGGTAACATTGAGTGTGAAAAGGTGTGTTTGTTCGCTGATGACACGACTTTGCTAACGAGGGGTCACACCCGAGACGACATAGAATGCAATGCAGCGACGGCTTTAGAAGAAGCTGGTGAGTGGTTCAGAAGTAATGACTTGAGTTTAAAGGAAAGCAAGACACAGGAACTACATATTACCACACATACTCACTAGCATAAGCACAGAGTGTGTCTTTTGGGCCTCCACATCTCCAGCAATCTATGTTATAGAGATCATGTAGATGCAACAACAGGTAAACTGTCTGGTGCGTTGTATGCCATAAGAAGAATGATGGAAGTAGGCACTTATGAAGCCGCGAAATTAACCTACTTCTCCATGTTTCACTCCAGAGCAACATGCGGCATACTTATCTGGGGCCACTCCGTCCACGCTCAGCGAGTGTTCCTGAAACAAAAAGAAGCAATTAGATCCTTGAGCAAAATAGACATCTTGTAGAACATTATTTAAGAGACACAGGATACTTACGTTGCCGTCGGCTTATATTCTGGCTTATGTAGTGTACTTACATAGCACAAAATCGAAATATATGACATGTGCACACCTACACGAACACAATACGCGTACCAAAGACAACTATGTGGTTGCTTATTATAGAGTGAAAACAGCACGAACTTCCACCAGTTATCTAGCAGTGGAATTGTAGAATCACTTGCCATCTGACATAAAGCATCTGGATATACAAAGGTTTAAACGACAAGTGAAGCAGTTATTAATGGACAGAGAATGCTATTCAATTGACGAGTTCTTCGGTGTTTCTAAACATTAACCTATTCACATTTTTTTTGTGTACTTTTATTCGCTTTGTTTCTTTTACATTTTCGTTTGTCCTTATTGAGTTTGTTATTTACATTTCTTTTCTGTTATATTTGAATATTTATATTTGTTTCTGTTCATGTATACTTTGACGATGACAGTGCCTGCTTAGGTTTGAATCAATAAATTCATATTATTATTATTATTAAAAAAGTATTTATCTCAATTATAGAGCAATTTAATTAATAACACGTGTGAATCAATAAGAAATAAAATACATTAATCTAAATATACAATCTGTATCCAATGCGGTATACATTGCATGTTTGAGTGAACACTTTATTTATGAAAATTTAAATAATTATAAATAATCTTAACCCCGTGCTCAACCTAAAGGTACTTACTATACGAAACTATCTATCCTAAGGTACCAATTTTTTGGGACTAGCAGCCGCTTAAATAAACAACCTCCTTTGTCAGATCACTAATTTGTTTGATCCGCCCTCTCATTGTCGATTGTACCCACGTGAGCCGTAGTCCAAAAAAGTTTTACACCCTCTTCACGTAACATATTCTAGGTATGTAATAACAGTTCCAAGTAGGTAATAACAGTTTCGATACGTTATTGTACCATATGCTACGTGTTTCTATCTACTCTGTTTTTCGTGAGCTTTTTGATGGTTTATTTCTGGATTAAATTGAAGTTTAAATTTTCTTCTAATGCAATTAGACATCCCCGCCATATTGTTCAAGGAATTAGCTCTTAATTGTGTGCGTGGTATTAGATATTTGAGTTTCTCTTTTCAAAACGGTATTTTGCATTGCGAAGATATGCCCGCTTCTTGTGATATTTGCGATGCTCCGATCACTCGTCATAGCCCCGGTTTGAAGTGCGGTGGTGCATGTCAGACAGAGATCTACGCGACTTGTGCTGGATTGTCACTTGAAATGATAGAAATAATGAAAACAACAGGCATGGACACAAAAAAATAATTACTCAATTTGAGTATAAATGCATCACATTGAATATAACGTAACTTCCTATATAAGCAAGAAGACGATGTATTTATACTGAGAATAAAATTTGTTTAGTTTTCTAAACCCGTGAATTTGCTAGACGAAACAATTTTTTAGTTCAAATGTAATCAATATATTAAAATCATTATGAATATATAATATTTTCACCACAAAAATAATTACTTTAGATTTAAGTAAATAGATTTTCTGAACTGGAAACTATCATATTTATTTGATAGAAGTATATAAAAGTATTGTTTGAAGTATTGCCATTATTTGCTTCCAAAATATGAGTATATTGAACTGATAATACTTACATGCTTAATCTAAGCATTTCTACTATTCAAGGGTAATAATTACCTACTAATTTTGTGTCTGTAACACCAAAAAAACCTCGGTAACGGAAAATTAATAAATGAAGAAATATTATGTAATTAAATAAATTTACTGTCATACTTTATAGTTTGGGAGAAGGTAGCGTATCAGTGTACTCCAGGAGTGCGCACGGGATATTGATACGTAGAGGTATAGACGTTATGCGTATCCGTCGTTGCGACCGGTGTTTTCGGGATGCTTCCCACTCTATGGCTCGGCCTGGTATCTAGTCGGCGTTGGTTACCTTCGAATATTGTAATGGCAGCATCAGTGCATCAGCCCCATTCCACCCCATTCTCTAAGTAGCTGTGAAACGGCTAAGGTATCCATTTAGATTTACTTACACTTACAACCAACAACACTGTTCGCAGGTCAATCAAAAAGTGACGCCAAGTAAAGTGTATGTATATGTAAAACCCAAGGTATATGATTGGAGGATGGACATTTAATAATATACCTATTTTCCTGGCTGCGCTTCTAATTAATTATAATCCAATATATACTGGATTTACAAATAGGTGTGTACACAAAATAGTAATTGCCTTTATTTTGGGCATCACTTATTATTCTATGTATCATAGCAATATAGAGTGTGGGCCACCAAATTCGCATCGGTTTATATACAAAAAGTGTAATATATTTTCAATTTTTTTTTTTATTAAGGGTTGTACAGGTTCAGAAGGAGTGCATTTCAAAAGTATTTTGAAGTATACGGGGTGACTCAAAGAAAAGTTACACACCACAGTTGTAAAAAATATTAAACGGAAGACCCTGTATATTATAACATATTTTGATAGTACAGACTAAATAAAGACAAGTTAGTGTTGGTTTCTTATGCCTAACTCAACTCGTTTACGAGAGATTTAACTATCCTTCAAAATGTAGACCATGTTTTCAAAAAGACAATAATAAATTGGCTAGGAACTGTTGCATTTTATACTACACTAGACACCCAGTATATGCAATTCTTTCGTCAGTTTTTATCTAGCCTGTATAATATTGTTTTCCTATTTCTAAGATTGGAAACATATTGTAATATTAGTTTTATTTGCCGGATATTGGTTATATATTATGTGTTACTTGGGTACTCTTTTATGGTTCTAATAAACCGAAACCATCTAGCTTTTCTTTTGCTCCTTACCTATGTATATATACCTTAGAAACAAAAAAAATGTAAACTTACAAAAGAATTTTCAAGAATTTAATTAATACTAAAAAAAAAACAATGTATTGTACGTATTAATAACATATTTAAAATGGCTAGGTTTATCAATACAATGTTGCCAAATTCGTCCAATTTATAAATTCCACCTTAGTGTTGCTGCTAACAATTTGGCAACAGCGCCCAACGTTTTTATGTCCCTACTTTACCTTAAAAAGCAGCTATTAAACGTGAAATTTTTACAGCACGGCTGTAACGTTAGCAGCTCTTAATGGACCGAGGATGAACACTTCGATTTTAGATTTGTCCGTCTTAAGAAGGAGATGTGGCGATCGTTAAATCGCCGGCCGCTGTAAAACAGAGCTCGCATTCAGGCTTTCTTACGCGAACCAACAAGAAGAGGTAGAAAAAATTACGTCGTCGAATGTCGATTCTCTTTTATTATTTCCACGCACAAAAACAAAGGAATCGTTCCTCTATAGGCTGGCGTTTTCTACTCAGAAAGGACGTTCGCTGGGGTAAAATTGATGTAACAGGCGTCACCGAGTCATTAGGTAACAGTTCGAGTGTCTGTCTGAGAAGGTAGCTATGGTCGATCTTATTTGGTCGATGGTTTTTGGGCCGGGGTGAGGTGATCAATCTGTGATTGTATTTAATTTAAAAGAGTACCGTCGATTCACCGAGGAGGAGATCATCATCATTTACTGGAAGGCCGTTCTGGTTCTTAATGATGCCTATATAGGGTGTTGCTTAGGGAACAAACAAAAATAGGTTGGAGGTACAATGCTATCTGTATGTGAAACACATATACCATTTTACTGGTAAATATTACTGTGATAGTCCTTAAGAATACGCTCGCCTCAAATGCTATGAAGTTTAATTGATAAAAATGATAAGTGTTAGCAACGCTTTTGTTTTTTATTCAGCATGTAGATCAAGAAATGTACGTTGTTCTGTTCTTATTAACTAAAAAATACGAATAGTGGAATTGAAAATTTGGATCTGTGTTGGGTTAGATTCTTGTTTATTTCATATATTGTTACATTAACTAGTGATTGACGTATATAGTGACGGCACAATACTAGTGCAACATATTCAAATTCAATTCAAATTTCTTTCTTGAGACGGCACTCGTCTTATAGAGACCAAGTTTATAATAAGTATGTGAAAATATTTAGGTACCCACTAGAGTTTAACGGACGAGATAGAGACCTATTACTTCCGTTTACAAGATCCAGTAATAGAAAATAATATCAGTAATTGTAGTAAAAATTACGTAGCATTGACTATAATGAAGTAGTTATGTCTATAGCAGTGGTAATCACAACTAAATGTGCTACTTAGGATGTGATATCTTAAGGAAAAGTATGACTTATATAAGGATACATTAACACCAGAACGATTTTTAACTCAGTTGGGTTAGCAGAAATTACTATCCTAATTCGCAAAAACAAAGAGAAATAACTATTTGGGATACAGTTGTATCCAAAGATGTACCCCCCCCTCAGGTATCGAAAGGTTAAGGAAAAGTATACCTTAACCCTAAACCTACCAAGGTGTGCTTTTGAGGCACAATTGATTTTGAAATTGCTGGAACTTTGTAAGTTAACTGCCCACAGACTGGAGGATTTTTGTATTCTCCAAATTAAACTATTTAATACAGAATGACATCAAAAATTTTTAAAATTATTTTTTTCTATTTTACTAAAAAAATTAAACATAATTTACCGACACGTCCTACCAAGGTGTGTCTTTGAGGCAAATACTGTTATTATACTATAAAATGTATTGCTACGTTATTTAAAACTAGGTATGTGGGTAAATCCCCCGTAATAAGATATGCTTTATATTTCGGGACTTCCCCTTGTATGTAAGAACTTCCAGTTGCATATGAAGGGGAATTCCCTAAATGCGTTTTGCTAAAACAGTCAGCTTACAACTACATTGCTATCAGTGTATTTGTGACTTTCCTAACGAACGCATTGGCCGTTTTAGGTGTCTATTGGTTAATTTTATTTCTTTTACCTAGTGGAGAGTATAGTATAGACCAGGTAAGCAAAATAAAGTTTTGATTGACCCCAGTAAAAATAGATTTGTTGTTTTATGCTTATTTGGTTTTGAAATTTATGCAAAAAGTATGACCGATTGGTTGACTGACCGATGCCGGCCACTAACTGAAAAGGAGTTGATCGATGCATTGTATGAAAGTGATGAGGATTTGGGGAGGAATGTAAATGATGGTGAAGATGAAGAAGAGCCAAATGACAAAACCTCTTCTAGTGAAGCGGATTATCAAGAAACTGACGATGAAGAAAGCGATGAACAAGAAGGAAGTGACGATAGTGATGCTAATGATGAACCGCCCGGCCATTCGCAAACTTTTATTGGAAAAGATGTTACCGAGTGGAATGCCACGCCGATTGCCAAGGGAAAAACACGTGCACACAACATAATTACAACAGCTTTGACACAAAGTGAAACTTCCACCTGGAGTGCATGTTGATACTCCTTGTGACGCATTCAATTTGTTTTTTGATGATACGGTTATTGGTATTGTGGTTACTTTCACTAATAAGGAGGCTACTGGCTAAGTGGAACTAGTTATCCGTTACCTGGTATACCATACTTAGGAAAAGAAGGTCTCAACAGAGCAGAAAACTTAGCGCAAAAGTTGGTTGAAGACCTTTGTGAACTTTTCTGAGAACTAAAAGGAATATTACGTTCGACAACTTCTTCACCAGCTACGAGCTTGCATCCAGTTTGCTTACCAAAGGCCTAACTTGTGTAGGAACGCTCAGAAAAAATAAGTGCTGCATACCACCAAATTTTTTACCTCACAGGCGACGGAATATTGAAAGCAACTTGTTTGGTTTTCAGAAGACAATGACTTTGGTATCTTATGTACCTAAGAAAAATCGCTGTGTCATATTATTATCTACAATGCACAACGACTCCACCATTGATGAGGAAAATAAAAATAAATCTGAAATCAATAAGTACTACAATTCCACGAAAGGAGGGGTGGATACACTTGATCAGATGGTACATACATATTCAGTGAAACGCAAAACTAATAAGTGGCCTTTGGTCTATTTTTTCAATATAATTGATGTGTGTGGAGTAGCTTCATTTGTCATTTGGAGAAATATCCATCCTGACTGGCATATTTCCAAAAAAACGAAGACTTCGCAAAATTTCTTACGAGAAATTACAACAGAATTAGTACTGGGGCAAATTAGACGTCGTAGTTTGAGTGGCTTGCATAAAAGTCATACTTCATTCATACAAACTACGTTGAATCAGGTACCAACCACAGGGGAGTCTTCGGCTCGAGAAGTAAGAAAACGAAAACAGTGCTATATTTGCCCATCAAAGAAAAGCAGAATGTCAACACAGTTATGTGATAAGTGTAAGCAAACGGTTTGTGGTGAACATTCAGAGAAAATACTCACGTGCACAAATTGCAAACTACATAAATAACTTTCAAATATTTTACTATCTTGTACTATTTTTAAATTATATCTTCTGACACACAATATTCTTTCTATATGTTTTAATCTTACTGTATACCTACTACATGAATTTAATAATGCATATTTTGCTATTATTTACATCAACAATGTGTACAAATAGATGTGTGCCTGTGAGGCACACCTTGGTAGGACACGTTACGATAAAACGTTGGTAGGACTAGGGTTAAGGAAGAGCTATGAATATGACAGTGTGTATACGTTGCGAATAACATAAAACATGGTAGCATAAACATTACAACGTGTTAAATACTATTTAAAATTAAAATTTAGTAATGAAATTGGGTAAACAAATTTAGGAGAAAAATTCGAAATCCAAGAGAGGTTATGAGGGACAGTCGGCAATATAAAAGGTACCAGAAATATGCAGTGTGTTGAAGATACACAAGATGATTGGAAGGCAAAGATCGACGAGAGAGGAAAATCACACATTATTTATCATGTAGGTAAATTATTATTAATTTCTAATAAATATGAATAAGTATTACTCAATATCACTAGTAGTAGATTTCCAAGAAAAGCTTCTTATAATAAGAGTGTGCTGTGGTTAACACTGACACCCTATCAAAGTTGAATAGATGTATTATTGTAGTGATCAACTAAGGCTTATTGATAGTACTTGGTAAATCATTACAATATTTTTAGAATTTTGCCCTATAGGGGATTAATCAAATCTCAGGATACATTAGAGACTTAAAAATAGCAGGTTACACATTTCTAAATAAATATTAGAACTAAATCAATGCACTTATGCACACGTTTCTGACTATATTTTTAATAACATAAAAGAGAATAGTTACACCTTGCAATGACAAAAAAATCTCAATCATAAATGGTGATTAAAGGCACCACGGGTAACAATAAAACTTAAAATAAAAAATCGGAAACTAATGGTCGCTCCTCAATCCCAGAACATCCACCACTGTCTCTGTGTGCGTTTCAAGAAATAAATTTAATGACAAATATGATGGTAAATTAAGTAAATCAGCGTTATCTGTATTGAACGATCTTCAAAACACGTTTCAATCAAACACGATGACAAGCAAAGAGTGCGACGGGTCCAGTTGTGAACCACTACAGGATTATTGAGTCGGATGTTCTAAATATAGTATCTGCACCCTTCTTCTGACTTCTTGGTTATTGCTTATTGGATGGAAAAATACGGTGTAAATGCTCACTTATTTAGGTAATTAGTAGAATATAATATGATGTAATTGCTTTCAAAAACGATTGTTGCTGATAAGTTTTACTGTATATATTCTATTTAAAAATAATCTTTGAACGGTATTATATGTACTGTATGAACCATAATGAACTTCCTTTTTGCTAGCAATTTTAAACGATATAATGCGTCCAATAAAACGACAGTAATAATAATATCTAATAGATAAATGGAAAATAACTGTTTGATTTGTTGGTCCTCTTCACCCTCTTTATTTTTAATTATCTTTTGGACTAGAAGAAGAAAGGCAGATCAAAGAGCAACCTGTCAATACAATGATCCAACAGGTGGTAAATAAAAATAATTATTGAATATAGTTCAGTGTTTCTGCTAGTGATGATAGCTTTGCTATTGAAACGTATGTCCAGTTTAGTGCAATTTGTGGTGAGGGGTCTACAAAAAGTTTGCAGTATTGAATGTCAAATGAAAAGTTGAATAAGAGATTATGTAATTCTAAAAATCTGTCCTTGCTGTTAAATGTATGACCTCGAATATACCTCTTTTCTTCTTGAACGATTGTTTGTTTTAGTATATGAATGCATGTGATTAATCGCAGAAATACTTTTTATAATTTTGACCATTTTATTATTCCAAAGCTGTATGTGAGGACTGGTATTACATAAACTTTTATGGCGATTGGTGTGGTTTTTCGAATTTAGTGAGTATTTGTTTCCTTCCTTAAGATCTTTTTCAGTTGATGCATATAACTTAAGGTCATCATTGGAGTCTATAACATTGCTAGAGTTGCTGTGTCCTTAAAGTTTGAAAACTTTGCATGGATGATCTAATGGGTAAAGTAGTGGACGTAATGTTAAGCAAAACCATATTACACTACGACTTTTTCTTGAATATGCCTATGTTAATCTTGATTTTATTCGTCGTGATGGCCGTGTTGTGTATGCAATGTTATTGGGTTGTCCAATATTAATGCGAGCTTTTAAAAATTTATTGGTTATAGATGTATTTTATGCATCTTAAGTGAGCCTATAAGCCGTCTGGCTGTTTTTGTAACAGCTGAGTCGATTATTAATTATACTTTGCAACCTAGTGCTTTTCTGTGCGCTTCTTGTATGTCGTCACCAAGGTGTTTGCAGATTAGCTGGGTTTGTTAAGTTGTTTAAAAATAATTAGGTATTCCGAATCTAATACATTATTGCAATGTCTTACTAAACTTATTTTCTATTTTCCAGAACAATTTCCTTCATCCTTAGAAAATGTATGATTGGCAAGATATTATAGGGAAACAATCCATACTTAAGGTTGAAGATTCGAAAAATGTGGATGTAATGAATCAATTACGAAAACCACTTCTAAAACAACATTGCTCTAGACCCAATAACTTTTCTGGAAACTGCTAATCATTGCGATGCAATATTAGTGTTTGTTTGAAATGAAAAGATAATCAGGTCATCTAAAATAATTTCCGAAAAAAAATTCCCAAATTTGAAAAAGATAAGCTTTTCTATTTCATCTCTATTTTGTGCTATAAGTAGATCTCCAGTTTATAATATGGCACAATTTATTGTTTTGATTTTCTACAACATTAAAATGATCAAAATCCATAAAAATATATTTTTTTCGCGATTTTTAGAGATTTGACACATTTTCAATCAATGTTGTAGAAAATCATTATTTTACCATTAAATTGGCGTATATTCTGACTCATACGCCAACAGAAGGCTGAAATATCGGCTAAGTGAAGAAAACCCACAGAAGCATATTTTGTTAAATAATTTAGCTTTAATATTTAATTTCATTCATTCATTGTTTTTCTGATTTTATTGGGCACTAAAAGATCTATTTAATTTCTAAAATTACCATAATAGTTTTGAACACTACAAAATTCTCATAAACATAGAAAATACAGCCATGAAGCATACGGACAATTTTAACCGATTTTACAAAATTTTCTATTAACTATTGTAAAAATTTAATCTAATTTACTCTTCGCTGTGATTGTTAAGCCAACTGAAATACTTGGAGATTACATAATATCTGTCAATTGAAAATAGTATCCTTTCTACCAAAGGCAAGAGATTTATCGGGGCCAAATCCGTGGTCGCGACCCCACTCTAAACTAAGAGCAAGTCCCCATCACGAAAGGCTTACCCAACCGCGGCGGAATCGACAGAAAAAATCGCGCGGAAACCCACTTACCAGCCATCCACGGTTAACCGAATTGACCCGGTAATCCACTCGATAGCCCGTCTGAACGAGGTGCTCTGCGGGCGCCCTTAAATCGCGAAGGAGAAAAAAATCCGACCTTCCCTTCGCTGCGGCATAGAGGGTGATCTGTTTTCCTTTCCGATTGGATGAGGATTCGATGTTTTTGGGACTTACACGCTGAAAAAAAAGTGGATAAAAAGTCAGTTCCGCCAGAGAGAAGTTAAAATCTACATCACCTATAGCAGTTCTGGAGATTTTATTACAATAACAAAATAATAATAATAAAAAAATATTAACCTTGATGGACAGACGTTCATTACAGTAAATTAACGAATTCCTATTTATTAGTGGTGGGCACTATCGGTATTTTCAACTATCGATAGTCGAACCAACTATCGATAGTTATCGATAGTCGACTATTCGTGACTTTCGTGATGGGGACTTGCTCTTAGTTTAGAGTGGGGTTGCGACCACGGATTTGGCCCCGATAAATCTCTTGCGTTTGGTAGAAAGGATACTATTTTCAATTGACAGATATTATGTAATTCCCAAGTATTTCAGTTGGCTTAAGAGTCACAGCGAAGAGTAAATTAAATTTTATTATTAATTGGATATTAGTAAATTAAATTTAATTTTTACAGTAGTTAATGGAAAATTTTGTAAAATTGGTTAAAATCTTCTGTTTGCTTCATGGCTGTATTTTCTACGTTTATGAGAGTTTTGTAGTGTTTTTTTACAAATTAAATAGACCTTTTAGTGATCAAGAAAATCAGAAAACAATGAGTGCAATCATCAGCAGAAACACTGAACCATATTCAATAGTTATTTTTATTTACCACCTGTTGGATCAGTGTATTGACAGATTGCTCTTTGATCTGCCTTTCTTCTTCTAGTCCAAAAGATAATTAAAAATAAAGAAGGTAAAAATTAAACCTTTGTTTTCCATTTATCTAGTATCAATACCGTTGTTTTATTGGACGCATCATATCGTTTAAGATTTGCTAGAAAAAAGGAAGTTCATTACCCTAACAGCCAGAAATATTACATAGATATTTTTAAAAATATATTTTATAAATATTAACCTTGATGGACAGACGTTCATTACAGTAAATTAACGAATTCCTATTTATTAGTGGTGGGCACTATCGGTATTTTCAACTATCGATAGTCGAACCAACTATCGATAGTTATCGATAGTCGACTATTCGTGACTTTCGTGATGGGGACTTGCTCTTAGTTTAGAGTGGGGTTGCGACCACGGATTTGGCCCCGATAAATCTCTTGCGTTTGGTAGAAAGGATACTATTTTCAATTGACAGATATTATGTAATTCCCAAGTATTTCAGTTGGCTTAAGAGTCACAGCGAAGAGTAAATTAAATTTTATTATTAATTGGATATTAGTAAATTAAATTTAATTTTTACAGTAGTTAATGGAAAATTTTGTAAAATTGGTTAAAATCTTCTGTTTGCTTCATGGCTGTATTTTCTACGTTTATGAGAGTTATAGTCGACTATCGATAGTTGACTATCGATAACTATCGATAGTTGACTATCGATAGTTTCAACAGTCAACTATCAATACTTACAACTGTCGATAGTCGTCATCGATAATGCCCACCACTCTACTCAACTAATATGTCCTCAGAAATACGTTTTGTTTTGTTTCTTGTTATTTATTATTTGTGTTTTTTTTTAGTCTGGGCTAATAAGAACTCTAATACTAGTATTTCATGGTTTCATCAATACCTGCTACTATAGATATTACAAAAGAAAGAATTAGTTCCACTCAATGAATAATTGATGATTGATAATACAAACGTTTTTAACTAACAAGACAATACATAAATAAACCTTTAAGCTACTCAGAAAGGGAATATAAATAGCACTATACTTGTCGTGTTTACATTGAATTTGAGCATCTCTCTGGGTTATAAACTATATATATAAATATAATACTGGCGGGTATTATCGATATTTTCAACAGTTATCGATAGTTATCGATAGTCCACTATCGATAGTTATCGTTAGTCAACTATCGATAGTTATCGATAGTCGAAACTATTGATAGTTATCGATAGTCAAAACTATCGATAGTTATCGATAGTCACTATCGATAGTGCCCACCACTATTAAAAATATTTGAGGTATGCCAGCTTTGAAATTAATTGAATCATGAAAATTCACAACTTGCACCATTTCATAAAACAATCTTTTTTTGTAATTACTTTAGACTGGCTTTCCACATAGTCGAAATTATGATCGAAGGATTGAAAGTGGAGGGCGAAAGCAGAGGAACGCTTGCTAATGTGTTGATCAGTTGGCTTTTAACATTTGTGGTGTCTGACCTACAGAAACTATTGCAACTGCGGCAGGGAATTATAAATTTCAACACCTTGGTTGAGATTTTATCACTTGTCGAGGCGCCGTCGAGGTAAATGCAGGGTTAAGCACTCGCTTGACATGATACCAAAGTAAGTATTAATAATAATAATAATATACATATTTATTTCTCATATATGTAGGTACTTTATAAAATAATAATTTATTTGAAGAAATGGGAAATCGCAAGGAGGAGTTTGGATGGAAAACTAACTACTGCTGTGGTAATCCACATTACCGCGAGTGTATTTTAAGTTGCCTAATTTGCCATGTTTTACCGTTTTGCTGAATCATTGCACCGAGCAATTTTCATAATAATGGTTAGTTTGTATAAATTTTAGTTAATGAGTTAATAGTATAATTTATTTAATTAAGTGTTAAGTTTTTTTAATTAATTTCACTCATTTAGATGTCTAGCATTTGACTAGTTCTATATTTTGTGTATTCTACTAGATTTGTTGGAGATTTTGTGCGTTTGCGTTGAACGCAGCTGTAGAATTTTGTCAGGCAGTTCCTTGGTTGACTTTAGTGTGAGTACATGTATTTTTAAATCTTTGCTGCCATTTTGTTTATTCATTTGATTTAGAGATTTATTTTTTGAATATTCTTGTCCATCAAGGAATTCGCTTTATAATAATTGTTATTATATTGATGTGTGCATATTATAGATACAAGATCATTTATTTAATTTTGGCCGGGAAGATATATTTGCAGTTTAGTTTTTTTTTCAATTTAGTTAAAGAAATTATTTTTCCGTTTTTTCTAATTTTACTGTTTCGTTTTTAATTATCAATCACCTCGGGTTTGGGTGAGTAAAAGCATTGTGCTTGCATTTAAATTTTTCTTTTGTTATTTACTAGAAATTGTCCACGTTTATTTAATTTGTATTAATTTGAAACCGCGTGGTTTGAAATCAAAGGATATTGGATTACCTTCCTGAACAACCAAATCTTTTGCTTTATATAGGAAATAGCATTGTCCTATTGTAATTTAGAATCACGTGCAGTTTTTAGATTTGGGCCAGGACCTTCTGTTCACGGTTTTTTTTTTCTGCTCAAATTGTATTTAACTTTTTTTTCCTTTTTTTTATAATAAAGTTGATTGTTAATTAGCATCTTTGGGTTAAAAATTCTGTTCTTTTATTTTTAATTAAACCTTTTCAATTTTTGGGGTAATTATGAAAGTCAGATTTCTTTCACCCACAATTTACTTGTCGTGGTTAGATTCAAGTTTCAATTCGCGAGGGTAATTCTGAGGTTAATTGTTCTTTTGCGCCCTTTAAAATTTTATATTTATGAGCTAGCTATTTTAATTTTTTTCATTTTTTATATTCATTTTGCATTTTCTTTAATTCATTCAGTAAACAGCACTACGTTACTCTATAGTATATAGAATACCTGTACTTACCTTATAGGCGTTGGTGAAATGCTGGTTACTGGGGTAAGGCTCAATCAAAAGGCAGGGATGCGCCTGATTATTATTGCCTTTAGCACAGACTCCTACCAGCATTCCTTATGGAGTCTGCTATTAGAGAGTTCCCTGAATAGAGAATCTCTTCAAACTAGAGTCGTTTGCCTAATGAAATTACAATAATATATCCTATCGCTGCCCCCATCCTAAAATTCAACTTGTGACACTATTACATATAAACTTACGCTGCAGTTAAAAAATGCGCACTTTCCTATCCAGTATCTATGTGCTTAAAATGCATACATGCTATTGAATACTAAAGTGCTCATTTTAGTGCTTCTTAATATTCAAAAAAAAAAAATAATAACATTAACTTTAGACCTAATACTGAAGCTCACAAGAATAGTATGGCAACCTAATATTGTAGATTCTTCGATTTTGGAAAAAGAAAATTTTGGGAAATAAACTCTGCCCATAAATGATTTAACAGGCACTTTTTAAATACAACAATAAAGTAATATCACTATCTACTGGATTTGATGAAACAATCACTGCAGCAAAACAGATATTTACTAGTTTCCACAACGATAATCTCTGCAATAACATTAAACCAAGGTCTCCTTTCCAGCGCTAATATTCCATCTATAAGCAATAAACCCCGAGACGAGATGCAACACATTAACTTTGATTCCGACGATTGCTCATCTTTTTCCCCCTCTCCACCTACCCTCCCCTTGCCCTCCCTTGTCTTCTCCAGTTCTACGTCTTGTCGCTCCACGTTCTCTGTCAATTTGTACCTTAATGCCCCGGGGGCATCATCAACGTACGGGATAGAATTTTTGATTTTTGTGGGCGTCTCGTTCGGATCGCTCGTATGGAAGAGTCGCTGAACGCAGACCTCTCGGACTTTGTAATTATAAATGCATTACGGGGCCGTGGCGCGCGGTGAGGAGCTTCGAATCGTGTGCCGGCTGTAGTTTTTCGCCCGTCTGATCGGTCTGCAGGGAATTAGGTCGATGCGGTAATACGATGTCGTTAATATGAAAGATCGACAGGTAAGTTGATTGCCGTAGAAAAGAAGAAAAAAAGGCATCATTGGTTGAGTATGATGGAGGTGCTTATAGATACAGTGCGTTACAGAAATGAGGAGTAAGATGTTAATCTGGCGAAGACGATAGAAAGCATTCTTTTAAGTATAAATAAATAAATAAATAAATAAAACGTTCATTCCCGAAAAAGTAAATACAAAAACACTTATAGGATAACGTCAAAAACAGGAATATGCAAAAATAGAAAACAAAGGCGCTCATAATGCAGTAATAATAAATCAAAATATAAGTTTTATAGAAAGAAAGAAGAAAAAAAATTAAAAAAGTGTAAATTCTATTCCCAAAAAAAAAAAAAATCCCTTGCTTTAAATTTAAATAAATTTAAAAAAGACAACTTCTACTCATATGAGAGCATAACTAAAGTACTCTTCTAAACTGTAATAAGGCCGGTCAATCAAATGTTCTTTTAAATTAATTTTAAATTGATAGCGGAAGGTAAAGTGTTATATATTTTAATTCCCATATACATAATACCTTTGAATGTAAGAGTGTTGTGGTAGGTGTATATCTTCATAACGTATTGCTGTGGTCTGGCACCCGGGTTTCGAAAATTTCAATTTGCATTTTTATTAATTCCAAATCATCTTTGTCAATGTAATGATAGGGTTTCCACAATTTTAATATTTTATTTTGAAAAGATTTTGTTAATAGAATTGTTTGTTAAGTTTAATGTAATGGTTCAGTTGTGTATTTTAATTTCATTCAATTGTACATTTTGCCTTCATCGGTATTGTATATTTTGTAGTTTCTATTCAAGAATTTTCTTTGCGATTCATGCGCTGCTTTGGCACGCAATTGTAAATTTTATATATATATATATGCGACCGTGTTACCCAGAGGCTCAGTTACCAGATTGACGAGCGTGAGTACAGTTTATTTTAGTTTATTTGCTACCATTTTGGTAATTCATTTTTATTTTAAAATGTAGTTCGTATTATTTGATATTTAAATCGTCCATCTAGGAACTCATTAAATAATTGCTGTTGTATTTTATTGTGTACACAAGTCGGATGTAAGATCAGTTATTTTATATTGTTCTAGAAGATATCGTTTTTTTAGTTTAAAGAGTTTAATTTTTCCGTTTCTTAGTTTTCAAATTAGTTTTCTTAGTTAATCACCTCGATGTAGGTGAAAAGAAGCTTTGTGCTTGTGATTAAATTTCAATTAATACACTTGTTTTGTCCACGTTTAAATTAATTTTAGTATGTTGTAATTTTGAGACCACGTGGATTTTTTGTGATATTGGATTTTCTTCTAGAACAAATCTGTCTTTTGTTTGTTAATGGATTTGCATCGTCCTTTTTAATTGTAGAGTCTAATGCAGTTTTTGTTTTCGGCCAGAATCTTAAATTCATGGTTTTGTTTCTGCATAATTGTAATTAAATGTTTTTTTCTTTTTTTTTATAACAATAAATTTAATGATTGTTAACGTCATTCAAAGTTTCTATTCTTTTAATTTTGATTCAACCTTTTCAATTTCAATAATTAAAGATAGTCAATTTACTTACGCCCACATTTTACTTTTCAAGATTAGTTTAATTGCGAAAGTAACCCTGAAAGTAGATATTCTTTTGCGCCTTTTATTTTTATCCGCTGAGCTAGTAAATTTAAATTTTCATTTTTTTTTACTTTTCATTTTGCATTTATGCTGGTACCATCAGTACACAGCAGTATGTTATAGCTGTGTCCAGGATTATTATCCTCAAAAGCTTTTGTTTGTTACTATGGACATATAACGATATTTCAAATATATACAGCGATACCACAGTTAAAATTTTTAATTTTTTAAACAAAGGTCTGCATGATGTTCGTTGCGATACTCCTGTCATTGCTCTAATGGCAGATTTTTGGGTTATTAAAATTTTATTTGCACCGGTGCTAGAGCCCCATATCAACAATTCATATCGTAATCTTGACTCGATATCAGCGCTACAGACCTGCCTTAGAATTTTCAGATGTACCATGTTTCTTAAATGTCGTAATTTAAATACTGAAGGTGATATTCGTAAGGCCAAATCATTTATGTGAATGTGCCATTTTAGATCATATGAAAAAGTGTATACCTAACGTTTTAATAGAGGTTGTTTGATTTAGCGTTTTATTGCCAATAACAAAATCTAAAAGAGGCAAAGAACGTGCTGGATTTGAATTGAAAAGAATATACTTTGTTTTAGATATGTTCAAAGATAATTTGTTAGAAGCAAACCATATATTTAAATTATTTAAAGCTAAATTTGTTTCATCTTGTATGTTAACTAGATTGTCATTTACTAATACTGTAGTATTGTCTACATATATTGCTAATTTGTATTGTAGGAAAACAGAGATATCATTAATAAAGATTGAAAATAGGATTGGAGATAGGACCGCTCCTTGCGGTACTTCTACCGTTATTGGAAGTATATCTGAGGTAAATGTATGTTTTACATTATTATTTACTACAGAAATTTGAACTAATTGTGCTCTTTCTGATATATATGAAAGGAACCATTGCAATGCTACCCCCCTCACACCAACAAAATCTAACTTCTGCGTGAGGATATCGTGCTGCACACAGTCGAAAGCACGACTTAAGTCACAAAAAATATACAGTGTGTTTCTGGATAGAGTTGACAAGAGGAAGAAAAAATATTGATTTTACAACAAAAATTCATCCTTTTTAAAAGTTCCACTTGTTGAATAAACAAGCTTACAATCGGGAAATCTAGGATTAAATATGCAGAATGTCCATACACTGAAATAGCATAAAAATACTTCACGAGAGAAGTACCATTTATTGTATTTTTTAGTTTAGATTCAAAATTGGGATCAATTAAGAGAGTCAACAAAAATTATTTTACAAGGCCATCTCCAATCTCTAAATAAATTTACCATAGTCATTTGTGGCTTAATTATTTGAATCATCAAATGTTGTATTCGTGCTTTTGATATTTATTGACCATGCGGCAAATCATCTGCATAAACCTTTTTTATTTTTTAATAACCCCACAAAAAGAAATCAATTGGGTTAGGGTGAGGCGATCTGGCAGGAAAATTTATTGATCCAAATCGTTCCATCCATTTTTCACCAAATGTCTCAACCACTGCAGTAGAAAAAGCGTTAAATATGCAAGGAACCCGTTTTGTTGCCAAAAAAAAATGTTACGCCGCATTTCTAACGGTAAATTATCTAGAAACACTAATAAATAAGACGCACATAAATATGTCGATTCATAGTCTCGTCAATAAAATACATATGGACCAACGATTATATCGTAAAAAAATCTACACTAAAAACTCACTTTTCAATAACATTGACTCCATTTTTCAATGACGTAGATTGAATTTTGAAAAGCCCAATAGTGGTTATTTTACGGTGAAACGTAATTCATCACTAAAAAGGATCATTCTGACCAACCTACAAACAAAAATCCAATCGCCTCTCTTCATCTCTATTGCCAAGTGTATGTCAGCGCTTTGGTTTAACGGCTAATATTCAGACTTTGTGATCGTTTCCGTAAAGATAACTTGGTGTTTCTATCACTGAATCCAATGCTAAAACCCTAGCTTAATCATCTTCGTTGTAATTCCTCTTGGTTCTCTTAACAGCCACTACAGATCAATTTTTTTTTCTTTTTGTCCATGCGCGGGTGTAAGCCCGAAGAGGGCAGCTCGGCCTATTATGCCCTTATGTCTATTTTAGCCCTCTCACTCAGATTACACCCTATCATAAAAGTTTTCAATCTGGCTGAGAGTTAACTTACTGGCTCTGGGTTGGTCCAACTGATGGACCCCAAAGTGTGTCTGCCTCTCCCCGTTCACGGTCGAGCAGTTGACAAGAAGGTGAGCAGGAGTTTCCTACGCACTCCCACACTGCACAGAGCCCACTAGCCCCATGCGGTACATGTGTTTATTTAGTGCGCAGTGCCCAGTTAAGATTCCTGTGAGTAATCTCAGTGTCCTTGCTCATAAAGACTGCCTTGCGGAGTCTTTCCTCATACGGTTGAAGCCTTAGGGCTTTACAGTGTCTAGCGCCGGCAAGTCCATTCCAAAAGGAGCAGTGCCTAGCAGCAAAAGATCCACTTAAGTTAAATTTATTTACAAGGTTGTCCAGAGATTCTCACGATACCACATTATCTTTTATGAAACATGTCTATAGCATGTCGGTAAGATACATTTCTAATGCCGTAACATTTAATCAAATGAATACGTTCTTTAATGGATAACATTTTGAAAACTTACGGGAAATATCTAAAGTTACACTTAAGAGATCTACACTTAATGACATTTGACAGTTCAATACGATACAATGACAAAACAAGATTTGATCGACAAGATTTTGTTATGTATAACACTCTAAATTTATAAACTTGAAATTTTGTATTTTAACTAGTTTAATGTTTTCAAGAAACTTTTTCTGCTAAACTCTAAAGTGGAATAAATGGTACTTCTTTCTTAAAGCATTTTTATGTTAATTTATGGTTATTTTGTACATTTAATCTTATATTTTCTGATTATAAACTTGTTCATTCAACAAATAGAACTTTTTATAAAGAATGACTTTTAGTCGTAAAATCAATATCTTTTTCTGTTGTCAACTCCATCCGGAGACACATTGCATATGATCAAAAAAGAAAGATTACCAATGATTTGTCCAAATTGAAATTTAGTATATCATCAAAATGAAATACTAGTGCACTTCAACAATGTTATGTTATTTCTTATGATCCCTGGTTAATATTCCAGCTTCTTTTGCATAACTTTCCTCTGTATTTTAGTAATTCAACTAAGTTGTTTAAAATCGGAACAAAATAAATAAACAAGAAATTGTCGATATCTTTAATGTTCATATACAAAGATATCACAAGGACTGTAGTGTAGTAATAGACACATATATCCGATCACTTCATGCTACATGAGATTTCATTAATCCGGGACAATTGTTTCTGGAACACGTGGGCTCCCATTATCAACTGGAAACCAAATAAATTAAAGTAAAAATAATAAAAAGACCTGTTATCTAAATTATGAATCGTTATCTCCCTTTAAAAAGAAAACATAAGTGCTTTTTCGACGCCAGCTTGACCCTTCGAAATACCAAGAATTAGTGACGAATACAAACCATCCCACCCCCATAAATCCATCAAAATTGAATGGCGAAAGAGTGCAACTGCCCGATTCATTAAGTCATTTAAATGTTTTATTCATATATATGGCTTCCTAAGCGTCTAACTCTTTAGATTATTGTACATTTTTCACTAATTCAAGCTTTTCTATATCAATCCTATGTCTGGTATCGTTTATATGTTGCGCAGTGCTTGATGATTCAAGTCTCCCATAGCAATAACTTGCTATGTATTCCTTGAACCTAGTTCCAATAACACGCTTTGTTTGTTCAACGTAAACTTTATTACACCTACTGTAAAGGATTTTTCGTTTTGGGTTTCCTAAAAGATTTCTCATTGTGTTTCGCAAGATGAAATTTTGTCCATTAAAAATGTCGCCTAAATACTTTGAAATACGATGGAACGGTAATTTAACATTAAACATTTTAACGCGATTTTCTTCTCAAGTTAAAGTCATAGCACTTTTTACTTTCTATTTTTTATAGTGTTTATATTGGACTTTATTTATTGTTCAGAGTGCATCTATAGAAGCATAATCATTATAGATTCCTACCTTTTCAATGAATTACAATTCCTTTTTAAATCTGACCTTGTTAACAAATAAACATTTCTCCATTAGTTGTTCCGTACAAAAGTAATGCATCAAATAGAATTTATTTTCATCAATTGCTGTATCATAAGTAACGTCTGGGAAATGGTTGAATTCCAAGGTACAGGAGCTTATTGTTAGATTTAATGCCTTTGCTCATTTTGAGAAGTAAAATTAATTGAAATGGATGTTACCAAGGATAAAGCAATAATATAATTGATCTTAAAATATATTTATTTTTATGATAACTATTTATGTAATAGAGTTTTTAATCTAATCCACATGTATAATTTGTTTCATATGGATAAAAAACCACAGAACAACCTTCCCATAAATAGTATTGGGGCCCAATTCCTTTTAAAGTCATTAATTCATAATAAAACACCTTTGCCACTAATGACGTGGAGAGCTGATTGATATATTGGGTGGGGCATAAAAGACCCTGAGCACGCACGGTATAGACGTTTATACTTCACTGATAGATTGCAGTCAGAAAATATAAAAAAATATATATAATAAATTAGGCCGGCATTCGAAAAGGATTTGGTGGTTCTGGATCTAATTTCTTTCTTTTTGTTTTACGGTAATCAAAGCGGTCTTTCTGTTATAGTGTCTAAAAGAAATGAGTTATAAATTAGACAATTGGTACTATGCGTTGTAAATTGCTTATAAAATCTAGCGAAAAATTGTATTTATCTACATCATTTAGGAGATGAATGAGAACTGTGGAGCAGGAAGATATTAGTAAATTGTAGTGTAAAATTAAATTCAGGTTAGTAACACTGTAACTATTACACATTTTAGAACATCCTACCACAAACTCCTTTTCTGTCATCATCGGCAATATTGAAATAAATAACTACATATCAATAATCTCCAGCTAATTGGAAATGTATGCAGGAATCCATATTTTCAAGTTGTCTTTAATTTTTTGTAAGGGAAGTTTGCTAGAAACATAGCATATAAATTATCTACGGAATTTAAAACTATTCCCTTCTTGTTAATTTATGATATTGGTTAGATTATTTAATATTTCTGTTTACTCGCAATGAATTAAAATGAAATTTTGTTTAGTGAAATCCTCCAAATCAGAAAATTTGGAAATCAAGGACTTCAATTTAGAATTTATATTTTCAATCTATAGCCAGTTTTATTCAAAACCGATGTATTTCCAAATCTTTTTGATTGGCACCCATTTCTTTTCTTTCATAATCGTTTAGTCCATCTTGTGAAACATTATTTATCATTTCTAAATATATTTGTTGATAACATTCTTCAGATGAAGCATGTGCTAGCTTCTGTATGTAAGTTTTAGATATTATGTAATGAAAAAACTCATTTTTCAACACTTACTTCTCTATTAAAAATCTGAAGTGTATGGAATAAGCGGATTCGTAAAAAAGCAATAGGAAAATTTTGTTTTAAAACATTTCGTTCTTTATTATTTTTGTCTGATAGGGCTACAGTTACATCAGATGCTTTGGAATTTGCTTTGAATTTTTTATGCATGCCGCATCTAAACAAACAGAAAATACACTCACAATATTTTTATGGCAAAAATGTTGATAAATGGAATCAATATCCTTCAAACACCGGTGTTAGAACTCCTTGTCACAATATTATTTCAGCGGCAGCAGTATCTTTTTCGAATCTCTCTGAAAGTGACCTGAAAGATCCTTATAGCATTTGGTGTAAGTTTTTTTGATCATATTGCAGTAAATTATTACTTGGACCAATGTAAAGTTGCAAAGATACAGAGAAAAATTTAATAATCAAACAGAATTGCATGACACAGACGAAATCGAATTGAAAGCTTTTCTGGGCATTCTTTTTTATTCAGCTGTCTTCAAGTCCAATCACGAGGACTGTGATCTTTTATTCACGAGTGATAGTACTGGGCCCGACATTTTTAGACGCGTCATCTCAAAAAATAGATCCTTGTACCATCTAAACTATTTACGATTTGATAACCGTGATACGAGGAATGAGAGGCAAATAGAAGATAGAACTCCAGCAATATCATTCATTTTCAATGAATTTGTAAACATTTTTGATTTTTTGATTCGAGATTTACATGGTAGTAACTGCAACATAACTGCCGATAATTGTACAGTTCGGTACAATGTATTAAAGAACTGAAAAAGCGAGGGTTGACATTTGTGCCTTATACTTGCCTTCAATGCAGTAAACCTGTATGCAAAGAATGTTTATAAAGTTGCATCTTTGTGATATGTAAAAAAAGGAAAGACTGATTTTGTGTATTTTTTTTGTTCTATTAGTTTAGCAGTACTTTGAGTTTGCTTTTGTGTTTCATTAAAATATCCATTATAGTTGTCTACAGTTGATCTCAATAAATGTTTTTCCAAAAATATGAAGGGTGATGACAGTTTAATTAACAATAAATATTAAAAATTACATTATGTTGTATTTTACAATTTAAATTAAGCCACAACATATATACAAGAAAATAATTATGTATAAAAAATGTATTAAAACACCTAATAATAGGCTATTACATTCTGGTGTGTGACAGATTACAAATACTTACGTTAAGAAAATAGCATGTCAGTACTAGAAGGATATACCTATTAGCTCTTTACATGCTGTTACTGATATATATCTTTTAGCCTAAACTTCAAATATTCGACAATCTCTTTTCCAAAAATCATTAAATACATACCTCTTTCGTATTCGATTAACTGTATCTTAAAACTGTTATACACACTAAAAAAAAAATTGGTAGAATGCCTATACGACTTTGGGGCAATGTCGTGCCCTTAAAACCGTACAGGTATTTTACTTTTGGAAGTAATATTTCTAACTGTAAGTAATTTTTTGATGCTTTTTTCATGTAATCTGGAATATTCACAGTAAAATTTCGAAATGTTTCGAAACTTTTCTAAGATTTGTTTATGTAGTCTGGAATACTAACAAGTACAATTTCTAAAGTAGTGATAATTTCCATAGAAGTTTTACTTATTTACAAACAAAAGTTAAGTATGCTTGATTCTTTTTTCCTAACAAAAAGGAAAAATCGCCGAAATGAAAAAGCCATGATAGTGTATTCTATTAGAATTTAATGCATAAAAGACAAAGAAAATATGAGAGTTTCTAATGTTTATCTAAAACCACTGCATGTCAGTTACCCATTGCCCCTCTACATTGGCTGATAATTCACGCAAATCAAGGGATACCGTATGCGATGAGTTCCTAAGAAATATTTATCTGGCAAGTGGTAGATAAATATTTGATAACTATGTCTGCCATGTAGCAAACTTATATTGAGTATGGAAAGTTAGTGTAGTGAAATAGGAGAACCGCCATCTTCACGATAATTTCTGTACTTGTAGAATATGTTTAACGAATTTGCTAGTGTAGGCCAGAAAACTTTGCTATAGTTTAGAACATCATGACGTGATGATTTACAGTTTTGTAATACAATTTTGACGTAAATCTACTACTACTTTATCTGTATCTGTACTGACTTTGTATAAAATAAATAGTTTTTTTAAGAAAATCGTAAATATTTGAAATATGATTCAAAAAATATTTTTTTGCTGTTAAGGTTTAAATCTATTTGAATAGAAGATATTATTTGTAACTAAGTTTTTCCTGAGAGATACTAAAATTTTTTCCTAATAATATCACAATGTTAAAGATTTCCCTTTCTCTAAAAACAGAAATTTTTCCATTAATATTCACATAAAACATTTTATACATTTACCCCACTGAATGCGGAAAATTATCCAAAAAAGTGATTTTTACCAAGAATAATTACCGATAAATTTAACACTTCATTTTTATATATTACAGTTTGACGCAGTTTTGCCTGAGGATGGTTTTACAATAAACCGAAACATGTAGCAAAATAAAAATAAAAAAATAAAAGGTATATTAAGATTGGAAAATGAACTTTCTCCACATCTTATTCCATTTATTATCAATCTTGTTATGACTTCAAGACACACATAGTAGCTACGCAATAAAATCCCTCACCTCAAAATACTCCATTGAAAACCGCAATTACCCAACGAAAAGCATCAAGTTCGAACCAGATAACGACAGGGGGCACTCCGTAATCCCAATCGCTAGTCATCCGATACTCTCGGCTCGTAAAAAAAGGATACTACACCACTACCGACACCGTAATTCGGAAAAAAAAACATCGATGACAACACAGTCAGCCGCCCCTGTGATAAAGTCGGGGAACAGAACGAGGGTCGCCCACGAGTTACAGGGGGGGCTAAGTGGAATAGGTGGCCCGGACACTGGCGCATAGGCGGCCTTCGATATCGCTGCAACAGGTTGTCGAATCGACAGCGAAAAAAATGGCATTTCAATAGGCGAACGTAATGATCTAGTCTGCTAGGTGTTGACATGTCACCCGTGAACGCGAACAATTGAATAACGGCATCGAGTCGACGCTGGGAGAAGGAAAGCGAAGCGATTTATCAATCAAAAAATGACGGTATGGGGAAGGAAATGAAATTTGGCGGAAAATTTGTTGTGGAAGTTTAAAAAAAAACTGTCCTAAAATAATTTAAAACGGTGCACAGGAAAAACGCTTTGTTAATATTATTTAACTAATTATTTTCTATGTAGTAATTTTGTATGAAAAAAAGCGGCATTAATTGATGCTATACGTCAAAATATTAGAAATTCTTGGTGCGATTCTGTAATTATTATATTTGTAATAAATCGGGTAATAGGTTATATCAGGCGCGACTGGGAATTTATACGGAACGTATGAAATACAACTGATACCTTGCCTGTACTAGAGGCATCAGGGAATTTAAAAAATCCGACTGACCTCACTAACAGATTGCAAATAACAGAATGGCAAACAAAAAGATCTCAACCTGGCCAAGTAAAATTTGGGGTTCCGCAAAGGTCCATTTTAGGCCCTCTACTTTTTATCATTTATATGAATGACCTCCCAACTAGCAAGCAGAATGTCGAAATTTGCCTGTATGCCGATGACACATCCTTCCTAGTAATTTATAACTGATAGTTTTTATGTATTAGAAGTGTTAGAGTTACGTAAGGGAGGAATAAAACTTTCTTGGACTAGGGGTCATGTGGGTGCAATCGGTAATGATAGAGGGAATCAATTAGGGAAAGAGGCGGTATTTAGGGAGGATAATTAAGTACCTATAGGTTAATTTCGGCGTTTAGGGATGAACTGTGTGGACAAAATATACAGATCAAATAGTGGACCTATAGTCAGGACATGGCAGGTCGGAACTATTCGGGAAGGTAGATAGCGTGAATTACTTTAATTCGCCAACAAAATGTAATTGCGCGCTATCAACTGAAGCGATGAATCACGTGGTATGACCAACGCATCCTTGCTTTTCTGTTGCCGAATGATTCCGATATATTATACCCCGACTATAGGTCGACTGTTTGATCTGTATAAAAATATATTAAGCTCTGTTCTCTAATAGAAAACAATAGAAACATAGGAACACTTCCTTTTGTAGGTATATTCTTATGTGGATAACGAAAAGGAAAACTGCTACAAAAAGTAGCAGTTCTTTTACACTGTTAACCAAAAATAACAATAACAGGTTGTAACTGCTTTTTTAGCAGTTTTACACATTATTAGTCTGTACTATCACAGTCCGCTTATACGTCGATTTACTGACGACATAACCCTTCTTATATTGTAGAATTCGAAATTCCAACCTGTATAATACAAAGTATTTCAATTCATTCTATTAATACGTTGATGATAGGTACTGTGGCGTTTGCTGAAGCAGCGTCTACTTGACAGGAAATAAATAGTCTATTTTGTTTAAAGTCTCGCGTAATTAAGATAATACGGTATTTATTTTAAATCTTATTTACTACTTTGTCAATTGTATATTACAAATGCTGACCAGCGAAACCCACGTTACTCTCCAGAAGGGCGTTTGAAGTTCAGGAAAATAACGCCAACGATCATTCTTGCGCCCTCCTGTAAAGAAAAGCGGAACTAGTAATGGGTGCGAAATGACGTCACAACAAAAGTTTATAAAAATTCTTTATATGGCTGTTTTGAAACAATTAGCCCGCGGTTCCCGATTTAGCTACAGAAAAGCACGCGTTTCCCTTCGTTCCGGGCGTTTCCATAACTTAGACTTAAAATTAAACTTCTCTTCTTTCTTAAATTTTGCAATTAAAATAAGCTTAAAAATTCGATAACAGGAAGCAAAAGCTTTCCTCGAGAGGTGTTTTGTTTTTGTGCTAAAACCGTTCGAAAAAAACTCCCTTTTTTTCTTTAAAATTTTTGTGAGTGTTGTGTAAAGTTTTGTGCCTTAAATATTTTGGATTACGGGAAGATTTAATTACCCACATCGGTTGGTAAGATGTTTAAAAATTCTGCTTAAAACTAACCATTGCAAATCAGTAGAAACCGTAACTCGTTCGCTGTCTCTCTCCTTCAATAAATAATTTTGTAAGTAAAAATTACTAGAGCATATGTTAAACAACATTATAAAAAATTAAAATATTCATCCAAATAGTTGTGTTTCGTTTTGTCTTTTTACTTGTTATTTTATTTAATTTGTAGCTTGTTAATTCTATTGTCACAATTCAATCAATATATAATTGTAAAAAGGAATCTCTCTATTATTTCGCCATACACAAAAAGAAGTTCAATTTGCACTCTCAGTAAAGACTTGGAGAGGAAGTCAAAATCGTAAAGAGTAAGCCGACGTAGTGGGTAAGTCGACAATCTTTAGGCTAACGGCCCTGCTTCGACTGACTGAGGAAAACACGGTTGGAAAACATCTTTGGCTAAAACTTCTAAAACCAAATGCTACTGAACAAAAAGATTGTTTTCCAGGAGTGCCTCGTCGGTCAAAAGAACGGGTGGGGTTATCTGTGAAACGGGATTTGGTTTTGTCTTGAATGAATTTGGGCTGACCATCCCCAAAAGTTTCCAGATAAGAAAACCCGTTCCGTTACAATATGATTCTGAATTGTTTTATTGCGCCGAGATGCTGTTCGCCTTATATGTGGTGTGTACTTTCGTTCATTCAGTTTGCTGTTATTTTCATTTATTTCGCTATTCTGTATAAGATCCTAAAACGAAATCTCGAAGCGATCGAATTTTAACACCGCGATTTTAACGAACACACAACAACAATGGCTACATTCTCACCGGCGTTCTCACAGGGATTTTACGCGCTGTTGGCCGACACCGCGCACACCCCCGCCATCTACCGCCATGGTCGGTCGCACCGTTCGGTTAATTTACACATATGTAGCTACATACGTTGTATGTACGCCTAGCCGCGAACGGCGTGTATGCGTAAGCAATTAAAAAACCGCGTAGATAAAAGAAATCCATTTTTTAAGAGTCGTTGAGGTTGATAGATTACCACCGCCATGTCCCTCTGTCCACCCTTAATAGTGTAGGGGTTATTATTCGCGAAATGTTGAATGAATTCTAAAAGTCTATATTTTAAATAAATTAATTATTTTTTGCAAAGATTGCAAGCTTTTTACAGTACGAAATAATGAACGAATTAATGTATTTCTACTAATAATTGGAATAATTAACAGGAATTTTTCCCAAGGAAAATTTTCTTCACCCAAGATTCGAACCTACATACTCTTGTTTAACGGACGAGAAACGAGAGTTCGAATCCCTTGGAAAAAAAAATCCTCTTAATTATTACAATTACTAGAAGAAATACATTAATTCATTAATAATTATTTTTTATTTATAAATATATGTATTGTAGTGGATTGAGCATTTGAGATTATTTAAGTGTAAAGTTACTAATTCCACTTATATATATTTTAAAAATAATTTGATATAACAAGAAAAGGATATAAAATGTAGCAACAGACAGCCAGACGATGTCCAGGTGATGTAGGAAATCTCTGCTAGCCCTTCAAGGCATTTTCCTTCAGAATGTTCCCTTCAGGAAGTATAGATAATCAGGAGTCATATACCTACACATCGAAATCGAATATTAGAATTTGAATAGTATATTTTTATAACAGATATTGACAGATCAACCTTGGATCTAAGTTGAATTCAAATGAATTTTTTTTTACAGTGTACTTAGTTTATTTAAACTTAGTCTAATAATATTTTTATATGCATTGACATTCCAATTGCATTGATATGTGAGCAGAAAGACATGGGAAATTGCTGGAATACGGTTTCGTCACAATGTTATGTGATAAATGATTGCCGACTTATTGTGCAGTAATTTTTTTTTACATTGTAAATTTTATAAGTGTTGAAAATTTTTAAATGTATTTTTCCCATGATCTAGAGACACCTACCATTACTTTATTTTAAATGTGAGGTGTTTCCATCCAGCATTTTGCAATAATTATTTATTTTAATTTTGTATAAATATTCGACAGTTCATTCGGTCACATGGGCATTCTCATGTATTAAAGATCTTATACTCCCCTCACTCCGGTGAAACTAACGGACTCTCTGAGACAGTTTGTCCCCCTTGTCAAAAGACAATCGCAATGAAAGTCTGTTAGAATTTTTCATTTCGAAAGGATTCTCTAGCCAGCCAGTAGTGCAACTGCACACCTGTCACACGCTTTAGTAGTTTTGTTTTCACAATGAGCACATCTTCGTTGTGTCTGACCACTCAAAATGAGATTTTGACCATGCCTACGTGCTGCTGGACTAACAAAAATAGGTCTTGAGCCAGTGGATAAGGGAGATGTTTCATATTTTTGATAATACAATTGATGTTCGAAATTCCAGATTATCACTGTTCTTTCCAAATTTCCGGGCCAGTATCCATGCATTGTTCATGCATATACCAAACATACATAGAATACCATTTCTTGCCTTCAAATCCTATGCGATAGTTTGCCACATTGTTGTCCAATTGGTCGACACTACCCATGAACTTGTTGTAACAAACCACGACGTTTGGCTGCGGTATCTCAACTTTTCTTTCTCTTTTACGGAATATCTAACAGCTCGCCGGTTTGGTGTCACGCCATATTCATTCGACATCATTGTGACAACACTGTTGTCCTTCCAGCGTACACAAACAATGTTATCATCTTTGTCAATAACATTGTTAAATACACCCATATCTCTTTTTTTCATTTGTAAAGAATTTTCGAGTGGACATTTATCGGTACTGTTTTCTCGCAATGTACACGTTGCACCAAAACCCTTTTCTCCGAACTTGCTGATGAGAGAGGCGCTTGTGAAGAAATTCTCGAAAAATAATAAAAACTCCAAAATCAGAAAAATTTGTCTCCAACAATTTTAAAAAACTTCTTACTACAGATTCACCAAGTCCAACTTTTTGATCAGTCTGTTCAGCCTTTCGTCTTTGGTATATGTCGAACTAGACACAATAACCTGATGGAGTTGCCAAAACTCATGCTTTATAGCCAAAACGGATTGGCTTTTCTAAAACAAACAACTCCGTACATTTTGGAATCAGTAAAATAAATAATAAAAAAACCAATACAATGAGTACTCAAATTAGCAACTTTCCAGTACACACTGT
>RXPK01001016.1:0-64681 GCA_004143645.1 Protaetia brevitarsis | reverse complement strand
ATAATGTCTGAGTTTGTCGGGCTCCGTTCAAAGATGTATGCATATAAAGTGGATGGAATGGACAAAGATAAGAAAGCCAAGGGCGTAAAGAGGCACATCGTGAAAAATAAAATTACATTCGACGACTACATACAATGTTTAAAAGAGGGTAAAGAAACATTTGTTGAACAGCGATTATTCAAATCAGAAAAACATTTGGTATCAACCATCAAGCAAACGAAAACTGCTCTAAGTCCTCACGATGATAAGAGGTATGTCATCCCTACTACATATGATACCTTACCGTGGGGGCATTGGCGCACAAAGGAATCGTCATAGCTGCTAAGCGAGCCTTCAAGAGCCAAACAAGTGGATATAGAGAATGATGGAGGACCTTAAGTACAAAGATAACAACATACTGCTTATAAATGGAAAGCAAATACCTACTAATGAAATTGTGTTATACAAAATACAAGGAGACGAAATCGTCTAGGGACTATTTCGAACAGGCACCAAAAATTGTCGGTAAAATAAAAAGGAAGTAAAGTACTGAAAAAATAAGCCGTTAATGAAATCGAAACGTATATAAAATAGTTTTATATTTAAATCAATTTATTTGCAAAAAATAGTGTATTACTGTCATAAATATTAATCTCATTAATAAAATGTGTTTCGCTAAAATTATTTGTGTTTTACTCATCAATCCTCTTTACAAGCATAAAACTTTACCGTATTTTGGTTGACCCTATAGAGGATATGTAGTTCAGGGGAACTATGCCATTAGAATATCCATCTAGAAAAATCTGAATGTCAAAATGTAAAGTAGATTATACATTACAGTTAATACATTAAAGTCTATTTTAGTGTTTAAAACTATTATCATTATTATTGGGTAACGGCGTATCACCAACTTATTTATACCCAAAAACGCCCCTCATAATTCAATGACATTATTCATAGGTCGGTAAATAGCTTAAACAGTAGGAAATTCCCTCAATGTTAGCAGATTTCTACCAAAATATTTGGCGTCGAACGTCGCTATGGATCGAGCGCCCCAGAGTTTGGGCAGCTAACATATTTGGGTAAGTCCGAAAAACGGACTCATCTTCGCAACCTACAAATAGGATTACCCATACATCGATATTTTTAAAAATAATTCACGTTTTTACAAATAACTAAAATAAATATGAAGGTGTCTGTTTTGACTCTATTTTAGAGAATATCAAGGTGTTTTAAATTATATATATATAATCTTCAAATCAATTGTTAATAACACCCTTTTTGTTGTTTTCTTTTTCTATCTCTCTAGGAGTCCTTATACACCAAAAGCCACCTCTATTACAAATGGAAGAGTGCGCCTCATACATATTACGATGCATATAACTCTGTGCAGTTGAGATGGATCGTATAGTATTTACGCACGGGAATTCTATTTATTCCTGATACAAGTACTAAACAATAACCACTAACGTACTTTATCTGACAAATATTCGTCTAAGACCTTGATAATAATGTTCATAAAACACGAGTAAGTAATAATTTCAAACGTACCTAGAGTCATATACCTCCCCAATCTGTATACTAAATATATTAATAACTAACTAACATCATCTTCAGAAATCAAAGATAACACCGGGAAAAGGTAAGACGATTATTTTTATAGACATTTATTCATAATATATGCATAGATACACCAAATACGCATATCTTCAGTAGATATATATTTGTAAATTCAATTTTTTCTTCTTCATATATTATTTACATATGATTAGTAAAGTTTTAATTATTGTTACGATATCAGATTATAGTATAATTTACTTAAACTGTTATACGTTAACAATGTTCAATTGAAAAAATGTTTTCCATTAGAATTACAGTTATTATCTCCTAGAGGATGTCAACAGGTTTTAACTCGATTCAATGCGACTTCTAAGTACATACATCGTTTTACATCATTCCACCTACATTTTATTATTCAGCGGCAGTGATAGTAACACATATAAATACATATATAAGACGAAGAAGAAAGCACTGTAGTTGTATATCATATTACATAGTGACACTTTCAATGATAATTTGTAAATTATGCATTTTTAAATTATCAAAACGCATTAGTCAACGAAACTAAATTAAATAAAATGTTAACAAATATTTTTACCAGGTTTTTATCATACAAACACATATAAACTTTAATAAAAAGTTCGTTGCAATATACTCTTCCTCTCTTTCAGTAGACATTATGTTGTGATTGTTGTGTCAGCAATTTCACAGATAACATATACAGGTGCATACGTCCGAGGTGAGTGTATACAGTTCCCATCAAATTGAATGTAATACGATAGCTACATTAACGTTTAAATTTATGAATTCATGCTCATTTTTCAAATGTTCCATCAAAACTCCACTAAACGGGATGTATCATCTAAGTCTAAGCTATTATTAAGGAACTATTTTATTTATATGAGTCTGTAGATATCATGTATAAATAATGCTTGATAAAATGTAAACGTAATATCTTGAAATAAATGTTCATCACAACGTCTAAGTTAGATATATTAAATATAAGAATCGGTCCTCAAAATTGATAGATTGTATCACATGGAAGTATATGCTTAGATTTCCGGAACAGCCCTGTTCCATCTAGGAACAGCTGGAACAACTCAAAATAGCTCCTGGAACAGCTTAAACAGTTTAGAAGTTTTTCTGAGCTGTTTAAGCTGTTCCAGGAGCTATTTTGAGTTGTTCCAGCTTCTAGATGAACAGGGATGTTCCAGAAATCTAAGCATATCTTACGTGATACAATCTCAAATTTGAGGCCGATTCTTATTTTAATATATCTAACTTAGACGTTGTATGAACATCTATTTCAACAGATTACGGTTACATTTTATCAAGCATTATGTATATATGAATATCTACAGACTCATATAAATAAAATAGTTCCTTAATAATAGCTTAGACTTAGACGATACATCCCGTTTAGTGGAGTTTTGATGGAACATTTGAAAATGTGCATGAATTCATAATTTTATACCTTAATGTAGCTATCGTATTACATTCAATTTGATGGAACTGTATACACTCACCTCGACGTATGTACCTGTATAGTTATCTGTGAAATTGCTGACACAACAATCACAACATAATGTCTACTGAAAGAGGGAAGACTATATTGCAACGAACTTTTTATTAAAGTTATATGTGTCTTATGATAAACCTGGTAAAAATATTTGTTAACATTTTATTTAATTTAGTTTCGTTGACTAATGCGTTTGATACTTTAAAAAATGCAAATTACAAATTATCATTGAAAGTGTCACTATGTAATATGATATACAACTACAGTGTTTTCTTCTTCGTCTTATATATGTAGTTTATATGTTTACTATCACTGCCGCTGAATAGAAAAAAAAATGTAGGTGGAATGATGTAAAACGATGTATGTATCTGAGAAGTCGCAATTCGCAATCGAGTTGAAAACCTGTTGACATCCTCTAGGAGATAATAACCTGTAATTCTAATGGAAAACATTTTTTTCAATTGAACATTGTTTAACGTATAACAGTTAAGTAAATTATACTATAATCTGATATCGTAAACATAATTAAAACTTGACTAATCATATGTAAATACATATATGAAGAAAAAAAATTGAATTTACAAATATAATCTACTGAAGATATGCGTATTTGGGGTTACTATGCATATATTATGAATAAATGTCTATAAAAATAATCGTCTTTACCTTTTTCCCGGTTTTATCCTTGAGTTCTGAAGATGATGTTAGTTAGTTATTAATATATTTAGTATTACAGATTGGGCGGAGGTATATGAGTCTAGGTACGTTTGAAATTATTACATTACTTGTGTTTTATGAACATTATTATCAAGGTCTTAGACGAATATTAGGTCAGATGAAAGTACGTTTTAGTGGTTATTGTTTAGTACTTGTATCAGGAATAAATAGAATTCCCGTGCGTAAATACTATACGATCCATCTCAACTGCATAGAGTTATATGCATCGTTAATATGTATGAGGTGCACTCTTGCCATTTGAATAGAGGTGGCTTTTGTGTATATAAGGACTCCTAGAGCAGATAGAAAAAAGAAAACAACAAAAAGGGTGTTATTAACAATTGATTTGAAGATTATATATATAATTTAAAACACCTTGATATTCTCTAAAATAGAGTCAAAACAGACACCTTCATATTTATTTTAGTTATTTGTAAAAACGTGAATTATTTTTAAAAATATCGATGTATGGGTAATCCTGATTTGTAGGTGCGAAGATGAGTCCGTTTTTCGGACTTACCCCAAAATGTTAGCTGGCCAAAACTCTGGGGCACTCGATCCATAGCGACGTTCGACGCCAAATATTTTGGTAGAAATCTGCTAACATTGAGGAAATTTCCTACTGTTTAAGCTATTTACCGACCTATGAATAATGTCATTGAATTATGAAGGGCGTTTTTGGGTATAAATAAGTTGGTGATACGCCCATTACCCAATAATACTAATAATAGTTTTAAACACTAAAATAGACTTTTTTAAATGTAATGTATAATCTACTTTACATTTTGACATTCAGATTTTTCTAGATGGATATTCTAATGGTATAGTTCACCTGAACTATATATCCTCTATAGAGTCAACCAAAATACGGTAAAGTTTTATGCTTATAAAGAGGTTTGATGAATAAAACATAAATAATTTTAGCGAAACACATTTTATTAATGAGATTAATATTTATGACAGTAATACACTATTTTTTGCAAATAAATTGATTTAAATATAAAACTATTTTATATACGTTTTGATTTCATTAACGGCTTATTTTTCAGTGCTTTACTTCCTTTTTATTTTACCGAGAATTTTTGGTGCCTGTTCGAAATAGTCCCTAGACGATTTCGTCTCCTTGTATTTTGTATAACACAATTTAATTAGTAGGTATTTGCTTTCCATTTACAAGCAGTATGTTGTTATCTTTGTACTTAAGGTCCTCCATCATTCTCTATATCCACTTGTTTGGTTCTTGAAGGCTCACTTAGCAGCTATGACGATTCCATTAAGCGCCAATGCCCCCACGGTAAGGTATCATATGTAGTAGGGATGACATACCTCTTATCATCGTGAGGACTTAGAGCAGTTTTCGTTTGCTTGATGGTTGATACCAAATGTTTTTCTGATTTGAATAAGCGCTGTTCAACAAATGTTTCTTTACCCTCTTTTAAACATTGTATGTAGTCGTCGAATGTAATTTTATTTTTCACGATGTGCCTCTTTACGCCCTTGGCTTTCTTATCTTTGTCCATTCCATCCACTTTATATGCATACATCTTGAACGGAGCCCGACAAACTCAGACATTATTTGCCACAATTTCATCTTCATCATACCAAGAACTTTTTTGTTTAGACGAGGAATATTAAAAATATTATTTTCCGGGTAATCGGAAGTATCAAAATATTCAGAAGCGTCGCACCGAATTACTTCATACAAATCATCGCATTCCACCTCGTATATAAGTGAGTCGGTGTCAGTGTAACAGACTCGTGCCTTATCTCCGAATCGACTCCTCATATAGGAGTAGTGAAAGTCGTATATTTTTAATTTAGATATATCAAGGATGCACATGCCAACGTAAATGGGTTTGTTCAAATAGATCTCGGTTTTGTTTAATTCAATTGCTACTAAATTCTCATCAAATATTGTTGAGGATTTAAAATTCGGCTTCGCTATCAACGCCTGAGCACCGTATCGTCCTTCCCATTTTGTTAACAATTTTACGATGGAATGTTTACGGATATTCTCCATCGTTTTACCAAATACGGCGTTATTCATAAGTTTAAACAAATTCTTCTCAAACTCATTTACAGCCTTCTGAAGCAATTTTGTATTTAAATCGATGTAAGACTTGAGCCACGGGGATTGTTTAAATTTTAATACGCGGTGAACCTTTTGTAGAACTAATCCGTTCTCTAAAGCCTGCTGAAGATTCCGATAATGTATTACGTAACCCTCTTTATTATGTAAAGTAGCCAGTAATTTGGTTTCTTTAGATTTCTGAGATTCTGGAACGCGATGTTCAGGACAGAATGGAAGGTCGCTATGGGAATCGTGAATGGTATGTGGGTACTCTAAATCAACTTCAAGAATGTAACCTTCATCATTATCGGCGGGTACGTTGAAATTAAAGTTGTTTAAATCACCTTCCACCCATTCAAATCCTCCATACGGGAGACACTGTGACATTGCCCATCCATATTGATTATTAATGTCATTATAAATTAAAAACTTTGATGGCTGATCTGATTGATAATTTGGCAAATATTTGTTATTAGCTGTTGCGTAACGTTTCGAACATTGGCTTAGACCACCTCGTATACCCTTTTCGATAAATAGAAACATTTCAATATCTCTTAGAAGTTCAAGATTTATTTGAGTAAACTTGAGCATACAATCCCAAGTATACCCGGGTAAAGTATAGTAATGAGCTGGGTCCAAACTGTATGTTTTCAAACAGCTCAATCGAAATTGTTCGAATACGTCCGCCAGTAACAAAATATCTGTTTTCAAATATAAATCTGAATATTCCCCCAAACTTTGACAGCCAAATGAGTTCCACACCTCGTTGGCATGCGTATAATCCGCGTCCGTAATATCGGTATCCGTCATCGAGTTGTAAAATTTAGTTTTATCCGGTAGTTGTATTTCGTCAAGTTTAGAAAATGAATCTGTGTAGTCGTAAGGGAACACACCCTTACGTGTTAATAAATTAAATTTTGAATCGTTTAAATTTTGAAATTGTGACTTCAAATTTGGAAAAACGTCTAAGTGTGATGCCAGGGTTTCTAGCCCGCTTGCCATAAATCTATAAGAATCAATAAATCTAAACTCAACGAAACTATCATCAATATTTTTTGTGAACGAAATATATCTCTCCTTGTTTATAGGAAGCAAATCTATGCGACCTTCGAAATCTTTAGCAAGATTTTGAATAATAAAATGAGAATCATACCCGACAAATTATGAAATACCACAGGAATTGTATGACTATCTGTATAATTAATATTACACCCCTCGTGAGAAGGCTCACGATACCTACCAGTAAGATGGCAGTGATCGCGGACTTTAATATCCTCAGTAGCAAAGGGTCGTTCACAGATGTGGCAGTGTGAAGCAGAACTGAACTCCAACTCTTGCGCATGCGTAAGAGGTTCCATCGCTAGTGGGCAAGAAACACCGTTTCTACGTCTTCGGCAAGCTGACACATTTCTTGCGCAAACCATTTCTGACAGTCCTCGCCACGGTAAGATAAAATTATAAAAGCTTAAAGAATCATCATAGGCACACTTTACGTAATAGCCCACGCTGTATGGAATGTGGTCTTGTATTTTTGTTAATTCCCTTTTGGTTGGCACTAGCAAACACTCCAGATCAGCATACACGATAAATGGAACAGGCTCCTTGTTCTTGTAGTTCTTGAATTTTAAGTTGGCTTGCTCTGATGATGGTAAACGCACTTTACAATTATTCATAGCGATACAGTCCTCCAAATGAACATCTAACTTGTATTGTGTGCGGAAGTAGTGGAGGCAGCGATCGCAGAAATATTTTCTGCCGTGCTCTTTACTGAGCTGTGTGGAAACAAGGCGGCTTAAATCTTTTATCCACACGTAGTGGAAGCGTGATTTATTACCATCGTCATCGCCCTTCTCATCCTGTATCAGGAGCAAATTAACATGTTTCTCCTGTTTGTATTTCGTTAAATAAGTGGGTACAACGTTATACTTTCTTTTATTTAACTTCTCCAGGATGTAAACGTTAATGGATATGCTGTTCTGTTTCTCAAATCGAGGTATCTGTTTTATTGTCATCGGCATGGTGATGTTTTTGAGATTCAATACCGTCGAGGGATGTGGATAGCTGGTTGTACGATCGGGGTGTGCCCCATGTTTGATTGGATGTAGAGCTGACACAATGGACCAAGCAAAACAGGCCTCATCATCATTCTTAACGTTGACGCAGGCGTGCTTCAACCTGATGGCTCGGGGAAGTTCTATGTAGGAGGATTCCAGCTGCGGTGTGAACTTATTCACGTTGAACACAATGTTTATAATTGCATTTAAGGCCCAACCGCTATCACGTTCCTAAAACCATTATTTAAAATTAGAATTACATGAACAAATTCATAAACTACTTTAAATATTATAACATACCTGAAATTCCTCCAATTCCCGTATGATTGGAGCTTTCACGTGTTGTTCGAACCAGTCCTCTAAATCAGTGTCTCGGTATACGGGGGCATTTTTAGATTTCAAATACTTGAACTCTAAGATCTCTGTATCTCCTTTAACGATAATAAATTCGCCACAGAAAACAGCATTTATTTTCAGTGCTGTTTCCTTCTTCAAGGAATTACGCATGCGCCGTGTGAAGATATCTTCCGCATCTTTGAGGAAGTTAGCTGGGTCTTTATGCTGTAAGTTAATCACCGCTCCTGTATGAATCCTGCTGGCAAAGGCGGACTCTAAATTTACCCATTTTACGCGGGTATAAATTTGCCCGATTTGGATTGGTGGGCTTGTAACCGCTGCCAGCAATCATTCGCAGTGACTTCATCATAGTGCGAAAGCCCTGCATTAGAACCACACAGTTGGTGATATGTTGCTTCTCACTTACAGTTATTGAAGTCTTCAATGCTGCATTCATAGCGCGAATATTCTTTCCACACTCTTTAATAGCCGGTTCAATTGTTGAAGGATCATCATTAACAGTTAAAACTCTAGCGCGAGTCTCCTCAACAATTCTTGAAAAAGATTGAACGTTTTGTAATGAAACCATCTTCCTACTCACAATGTGAACACACAACAACAACAACACAAATGCGAACTGCTGACGTCTTGTCACTATCAAGGATAGACAATAAATGCGGACGATAAGTATCTCGCCTGTATAAATAACTTCTCCCTATTCGCGCACGTACCGCGTACTAGACTCACCTAAACAATTAGTTTTATTATCCAGCTTATCCTATTTGTGTTATTTTTTTCATAAGAGTCAATATTCATTTGAAGAGAACAAATTAATAACGCATTTCTGTATTTGATTATTTATAAAACGAACACATGGCTATCATCGTAAACTGCAATGGCTAAGTGAAGCGTTAGCGTTGTTAGCGAGCTAGAAAGATAGCCGGCTTCATATTGTTTTATTAAAGTACTTAGTATCTATGATATCAGGGATAACACCAAATAATTATAATGAATCAATTTGTATTCTTATTATATCGATTTAAATTTTATGTGTAACAAGAACAATGGAATTATATTATTTAATGTAACCATATTTTAATAAATATCTGGACTTCGTTGTATTTCAAATTAATTCGCGGTTTCCATAAACAAGAAGCAACGAATCCGTAAGATTGCATACGCAGCAATTGTTGCATATATGGAAATGCATGGATGTTTCAATGTATAGTGCTGACGGCTACATTCTTCTGGGCCAATTGTTAACACAGTCAAATATGTTTGTTTAAGTTTTAAATTAAAAGTAATAATTAGTAAAGTGATTTTAAGTTATTTAAATTTTAATCTGTATAACAAGAAAAATATTTAATTATATTGTTTAATTTTATTATACTTTATTAAGTTCCTAAAATTCCTAATCGAATATGATATATAATGTTAAATAAATAAAATAATTTATACTACCTTGATTTTTAATCTATATAACTAGAAGAATATTGAATTATTATTATTTAATGTTAGAATTTCATTATAGTTATTAAGTTTCTAGATTAATTTTATTCTATACATTTATAGCAGCTAATGCATGTGTGTATTTGATATTGCTGGCGTAAGCATTCTAACACCTTATACAGATCATATTTGCTCATATTACGTCACGCGGGGGCCCCTCTACCCGTGCGTCACCATCCGCGAAAGTCCTCCGAGAAGCATGCATTCCCCACCGGGGGGCGCTAAGTCACCCGGAGTTCCCGATCGGTTTCAAATTACGAGCGCTTCGAAGCCGGCCAATCACATGATGCAGTCGAGACGAAAGGTAGGAGTGGAGGGGATAAAATGTGAATTGAGACCCCCTGTGTAAACCTTATGGGATTTTGGCCCAGATCTGTATGCGCCTCTACTCGACTTGTCTGCGAGTGTGAATACGGTTGTTGGCTGATATGGATTCGCGTGGTGTGACAAAAACTTGCTACGTACGTATTACATAAACAAAACATCATTCTCAGTCTATCATACTCAAAATAGAAAAGAGTCCTCTATATGTTAGAGGTAAAGATGCCCTCGCTAACCACAATCCTCACATATAAGTTTCTGGGAGTTACTTTTGAGAGTCTCGTCAGCTGGGGAGAACACATTTGCGGATTTATCTAAGAGACTGAGTAGTGCATTCTTTGGTATATACAACCTGAGGAGCTCGGTGAGCTTGTCAACTTTACGAATGTTTTATTTCTCATAATGTTCACTCACGTATTGGATATGGTATAAAACTGCGCATGGGGGCAGGCTGTTACCATGAAGCAAGTTTTTATTCTGCAAAAAAAAATTATCCGATGTTATGCTTTTCTACCATCAAGAACCTCCTGTAGAGACTATTTTGTACAACTAAACATTATGACAGTATCATCTATATACATCTACAAACTAATAAAGTTCTATAATCAAAACAAAACAAAATTTAATTCTAATGCTGCGGTTTCTAGTTCTTCTATGCTACTAGACAAGCCACCAAATTATCAATCCCGCATCAAAATTAGGCCTTTACGAAAAGGGTCCCGTATTACGCAGCTATTAAAGCGTACAATGCATTACCAGCACACGTAAAATGTGAAAATGATAAAAACTCTTTAAAAATGTAAAAGAGTATCTTATTAAAAACAGTTTTTATAGTTTCCACGAGTACTTAAATACCCATACGGTCAATCTGTGACAAGTTTCTGGTAAATTTTTTTAAATTAAATGTGTGTAATTACTGACAATGTCCATATCTTTTTTTGAGATCTATGACAAATAAAATTTATTATTATTATTATTATGTTATACTGTTTCCACCTATAGGGACCTTGTTTGATGTTAGTACTATTGGAGTAGATACAGCGGATACAAAATGCTTGTATATTCATCCATTTATAAATATTAGAAAATATGACCACATATGACGCCAAACCTATAACGCCAACCAATTTACTCGCCCAAAAATATAAAAAAAACCAAACTACTGCTGACTCCTCCGAAAGGTCAAGATCTTACCTGTCTTCAGGGTCCCGCCGGCTCAGTGAAGACGGGGTGGGTTAACAACAAAGTCGAAACTAAGGCGCACCCGCTTTAAGATTTTACCCTGTCGAGGCGTCAGTCAAAAACGGGAAATTCGGAGATATGTATAGATATGGGGGAAATCAGCGTAACAACAGGAAAAAAAACAATAACGAACTACAGATTAACGTGGTAATGTAAGTAACAAGTTTATTGTAATGGTAAGTGCGTAATAAAAAAGGAAGTAAAAATTGTAAAGTTTTCGAAAAATAAGTTGTATAAACGCAGACAAATACAAAAAAAGCATTTAGGGCTCAAATAAATATCGAGTTCCCCTTAAAGGTAATTGAAACGTAACAAAGTTACAAAAGTAATCTTAACTACACACGGGTGGGTTTCGTACGCGTAACGTTGATGATCACCAAAGCTTAGCGCTAACAATATTTCAACAGTGGCGAGTTTAAAACTCTGCCGCATCCGACAACGATAACATTTATAAACGTTTAAAATTAAATATATATAAAACAATTACTTGATATCCTGAAGGGAAAAGAGAACACAAAAAAAATAACAAACATGAGCCCCCGATGCCTAATTGGCTTCTTTACTCAAGAAAAATTGGCTCTACGCTGCCGTTTAGGCGAGCATACAAAAATAGTTAACGGCAATAGTAGGTAAAAATTTATAACACAAGCCTGATTCGTTTCGCCGACGTCCTCCCCCACGTCTAGCGTCCTTGGAGAAACGTGCCGACTTCCGGTGTTGACGGCCCCCAGATCAGGAATTCGGGTCTGTCTCCAGGCTCGGTAAACTCGCAAAAAAACGCGCAGCGGATGGCGGTGACTAAACCCCAAATGGCAGGCTTGAGATGGACAACGCCAAAGGTCCAATTAGGGAGATTACATCACCCCATCAAGATTAGGCAACGGTAATTATGCCTTAAAAAAAAAGGCCCACAGCTTATGATAATACAATGAGTAGGTTAACTCGTAGGTGATAGGAAAAACCCTTGCGTCTAAGGGTATAAGGAACCACACGTTCAAAACACGTGGGCGGTGAAAACGTAGGTCGTCTGATTGCACAAAATCCGCCTAAGCGATACGAACCGCAAAAATTTCCTAAACCATCAAAAACAATGCGATTCCGCCAGCAATACTCGCAAATGCCTTAAATCCGCATATACCAAATGCGTTACTTCCACACAACAACAATGGCAATCGCGGACGAACCAAACGCAGGCCCACACACTCATAGAGCCAAAACGGGAGTGACGAGAAAACCGGAAGATCGTTTCGAACCTTTTCCGATAAATCCACGATTCTCGAATAATCGATACCGGAAACGACGTAATCGAAACTCCACAAAGCAAAACGCTCTAAACATCCCCCTAGACAATACAAAGTATTCGCAGAAAAGATAACTTGAAGAGAAATTTAGAAATGAAAAGTTGGTAACCCTGACCTCACCGAATAACCGCCGCTAACATCGTTCGCGCTGTCAAAACAGCTGACCGGTGTAGTAAACAAAACAACGAGGTTCACCAACTCTTCCAGGAAACAGAAGAAAGTAAGGGAAATAACGAACAACCGAGAGAAGCACGGAAAACAAAGCTGAACAAACAACGGGTCGGCAATATCGCCGGTAAAGTAGAAAAAGAAGTAACCCTCATACTATTCTAACTCCCTTTAGTGACAATACCAGGGAGATCGCAAATTACAGCATGTACACGTAGGCGACTAATATTGTTACATCCCAGGTTACTTCGAACTAAAAGAAACGTTAAATAGGTACAGGTAATGAAAAATAGATACAGTACGAGCGAGAAGGTAAGAAAAACAGCGTAACACACGATATCCCCGATGCTTTCAAAGAATTGTCGGGTGGTTGAATTGCGAAAGGCGTATACTATGAAAGCATCGTGTATGTATCATGTACTGATCACTACAAAAGGACCACCATATTTACATCAAAAAATTATTTTCCGTACTGATGTACATAACTTAAATGTTAGATTTAAGGGTAGAATTACACCACCGCTGCATAGAACCGCTCTTTTTCGCCGCTCATTTTCTTTTACTATATATAAAGTTTATAACGCTATACCTACCTATATCAGGGACAGGCCTCTGCCTACGTTTAAAAAATTATTAAGGGATTTTGTTTGGGAGCGGTAGCTACTTGATACCTATGCTCTAGCATTCGATTAGTGTAAGGGTAATTACACAACTTTAGTTTCTAGTGTATGCAGTCATTGTTTCTTTTGGTCTTGCTTTCTTGTTGTTTTTTTTTTCTTTTATTTTTCATAACGGAATTAGGTTAAGTAATTATAGGCATTAGAGTTCTCATTAAATTGTTTCCTTATATCAAGGTTATGTGGAAGAATGGCTGCAGACAAGTTCAGCCGCTAAACTTCGCCTTGGGGTTTCCATTTTTTATTTTTAGTTCATTTTAGTTGTTTATTTTTTAGTATTTCTTTTTGTAATAGAATATTTGTGTATATTTATGTATAACTTATGTGATGGGAAATAAAGATTATATATATAGGTCTCCTCGTCTTTCTAATGCCAGACTTACATCATTATTGTCTTTATTTGTCCGGTATTCAATTGGCGGTACTTAATCCCGCCGGAGAGATATTGATGTAAGTAGGTTACGCGATCTTTCAAGGCACCAAAGAAGTCGTGCCTTGTTTCTTTCTTCGCCTCGTCGCTGCACACCGCTCAGCGGTGAGGTCCAACCGATCACGAACACGAGGAACAAGAACTTTGGGAAGGGGTCTGTCCTGGGGCTCGATATACTGGGCCAGCAGGGGGTTAGATGGCTCACTCGCCCTCAGTCATGACCAGGCGGCCAGTTCCAAGATCGTCCCGCAGCTGTTGATTTCTCACCATCCATGGAGGCCCGACTATCAAACGCAGCATGCGATTCTACAGGACCTCCATGGTGGTGAGGTGCGTCCTGGCCAAGATACAGAGAGCGAGCTCCCCATACGTCAGGATCGGCCTCAGGCATCCAGTATAGAGCGAACGCTTGGACTTGATATCAAGTCCGCTCCGCCGAGCTAACAATGGCATTAATTGGAGCTTTACAGCCAGAAACCGACCCTTAACTTTACACACGTGTTGCCGGAAAGTGAGGAGTCGGTCGATCAGCTCAGGGAATTACGTTCCCATCTATCTCTATCCTGTCCGACGGGACTGTCCTTTTACGTGTAAAACGTACCGCCACTGACTTGGAAGAATTGATTTTCATCTGCCATTTTTTCGACCATTGGACGATCTGATTCACCGCCGGATCACCATTTCCTCATTTCTACCGGCCGAATAAACGGCCGTGTTATCGGCGTAAAGAGCCAACCTGACCACCGTATTTTTGGGGATATCACTGGTGTATGTTATAAACAGCTCCGGGCCAAGCAATTATGAGTAAAAAAAATAATTTATCTCAAAGAGGTTTTCTATTTCAATTAAGTGATGATTTTAGCGAATTTATACATTTTTAACTTTTATGTTCAATGTCTCTTTTACATTTATTATTGTGGAAGAATTTTTTAAAAACTGACGACAAATATATTATTTTTATGATTTTGTTGATAGTGACATAAAGGGTCGTACAAGACATCATGCAACTCATATTGGAGTTGGGCATTTAAAGTACAATAGTGGTTGGTAAACCAAATTATGATATTTTGGACACTGCAGGCTTGCATACTAACTAAATATTACGATAATCCGGAAAAAAAGATAAAACTCACTTTTGTACAGAATGCAAAAGAATTAAAAGAACGCTCTTTTTGTCGTGGAAAAAGTATATAGAAACCTCTTTGATGCTGTAATTTTCATTCTGTCGCCCACACTCACTTTTAATCATTAATGGAGCTTTATTCTGGCACCAATCGAGGTACATGTCTAGGCAGAACGGCGGGGTTTCTTCATTCGAAGTTTAGAAGTTTTTCATGGAGTAATCATTATTGCCGACGGGGACATTTCTATCCAGACAAATATCGAGGTTAAATTGGTTTAATCTTTCCGTATAACACCTGCGACCTGTTCTTCTCTTCTCTTTGCCGGGCTTTGTATTAGCGATGCCTTGATAAACGATAAGCGTTTTCGACTAAAACAAATTCTGTAGGATAAACAACTTCGGGATTGGATTTGCCCGGTGAGTTGAACGAGTTTTCCTGTTAGAAAATCGAAGCTTTGAGGAGGAAAAGACGACGCCGAAATTAGGTTGTGTTCCTTCAAACTGCGTTCGAGAAGAACTGAATGGTTCAAGCGAATAATAAAATTTATTGTTAATGGTTTGCCCATGTGAGTTTTCGATTTATAATATTCAACATTTTAAGCCACTGAATTTATATATATTCAGCAAATACATAAATATTAATATTCTTTTGATTTAAAACAATGTTCCTTTTATTGAATTTAAGCCATTTATTCACAACGTAATAAATCCTTTAAAGATATTAATCGAGATTTGTTTTTCTTGATTTCAACATAGGTATAGAATTAATTTGGAAAAACAATAAGGTAAAAGCAAAGTATAATAGTACAAGGCAAAGTTTAGGTGTTTTATGACTCTTTTAGATCAACAGCTCAATTTTACACCAAATTTAAATGCTGCTTGGAAGACACTGGAAGTGGTTTTGACAGTTTACGATGTATTTGGCAGTTTATGTTACAAAAAAGTTGCAAAACGGAGGCCATTATTTAAAAATAATCTCAAGGTTGCCGTCATTAAACCATATAAAATATTTGATCAATATTCTTTTATTTTGCTAAGTTACACCCCCTATATCGAGTTGCCATTTGTGTATGTTGTTTGGGTATGTAGCAACTATATTTGGTGGTAAAATCATGTGTGCCTCTAAAGAGAAACATATAAAAAGAAACAAAAAAAAAAAACAAAAACAAAAGCAAAATATTAACTTAGAGTTTTGGCTTACTTGGGAGACGTCTAGGTTCGTCAAAAAACCACAAGTAACCACCATGGTCAATTACTACAACATAGCACGAACTCAAAAGGTTAACGAAAAATATTCGTTTTTGTTTTTCTTAACAGTTATTTACTCAAAAACTATGGACATTACTAAGTTAAAACTTTCTAGGATTCAATATTATATATAAAGCTACTTCAGAAAAAAAAATATTATCCAAATCTATTCATTTATCTGCCTACAGCCATTCCATGGAAAATGTGTATTTACGTGAACAATGAACATCTGTAGCAAATTCGCTAATGTTACTAATGATATATAGAAAATTACAGGACCGATGACGTATTTTGACATAATATGGGTTGTAAATATCTCACAACTTTTTATAGTGTAATCAATTATTAGTTTGGAAGTAATGCGGTTTTTGTTTGCATTCGCGGGGAAGCGATTGATCATTACGTCCATCAACATAGCATTTTACATTTACTTATATAAATAATAATAATAATTCAACACGGTAGGCCTTGAAAGGCCTTCATTTAGGATGCCGGAACACACCTAACCGCTCAGAAGTGTTGTTCGAATGGTCACCCAACCAACAATCGGTACCGCATATTGCTACAATTGGCAATGATACACCCTTCCTTCTCAACCGTACTGCCGGCACATTTACTTATGTAGTAAAATGTAAAATTCGAGAAAAAAAACTATAAAAACAAAATAAAAACTCAGCAGGACAACGTTTGATGCAGAAAAAAGTTGTCGGTTAAGGCAACTACCTATATATCCAAAATTAATTTTATCCGTGATTGTAAATTTACAATGAATAAACTGATTTTCTTACCTTCCTTTTATTGAATTTAAGCCATTTATTCACAACGTAATAAATCCTTTAAAGATATTAATCGAGATTTGTTTTTCTTGATTTCAACATAGGTATAGAATTAATTTGGAAAAACAATAAGGTAAAAGCAAAGTATAATAGTACAAGGCAAAGTTTAGGTGTTTTATGACTCTTTTAGATCAACAGCTCAATTTTACACCAAATTTAAATGCTGCTTGGAAGACACTGGAAGTGGTTTTGACAGTTTACGATGTATTTGGCAGTTTATGTTACAAAAAAGTTGCAAAACGGAGGCCATTATTTAAAAATAATCTCAAGGTTGCCGTCATTAAACCATATAAAATATTTGATCAATATTCTTTTATTTTGCTAAGTTACACCCCCTATATCGAGTTGCCATTTGTGTATGTTGTTTGGGTATGTAGCAACTATATTTGGTGGTAAAATCATGTGTGCCTCTAAAGAGAAACATATAAAAAGAAACAAAAAAAAAAAAACAAAAACAAAAGCAAAATATTAACTTAGAGTTTTGGCTTACTTGGGAGACGTCTAGGTTCGTCAAAAAACCACAAGTAACCACCATGGTCAATGTACTACAACATAGCACGAACTTCAAAAGGTAACGAAAAATATTCGTTTTTGTTTTTCTTAACAGTTATTTACTCAAAAACTATGGACATTACTAAGTTAAAACTTTCTAGGATTCAATATTATATATAAAGCTACTCAGAAAAAAAAATATTATCCAAATCTATTCATTTATCTGCCTACAGCCATTCCATGGAAAATGTGTATTTACGTGAACAATGAACATCTGTAGCAAATTCGCTAATGTTACTAATGATATATAGAAAATTACAGGACCGATGACGTATTTTGACATAATATGGGTTGTAAATATCTCACAACTTTTTATAGTGTAATCAATTATTAGTTTGGAAGTAATGCGGTTTTTGTTTGCATTCGCGGGGAAGCGATTGATCATTACGTCCATCAACATAGCATTTTACATTTACTTATATAAATAATAATAATAATTCAACACGGTAGGCCTTGAAAGGCCTTCATTTAGGATGCCGGAACACACCTAACCGCTCAGAAGTGTTGTTCGAATGGTCACCCAACCAACAATCGGTACCGCATATTGCTACAATTGGCAATGATACACCCTTCCTTCTCAACCGTACTGCCGGCACATTTACTTATGTAGTAAAATGTAAAATTCGAGAAAAAAAACTATAAAAACAAAATAAAAACTCAGCAGGACAACGTTTGATGCAGAAAAAAGTTGTCGGTTAAGGCAACTACCTATATATCCAAAATTAATTTTATCCGTGATTGTAAATTTACAATGAATAAACTGATTTTCTTACCTGTGTTTTCGTTACTAATAGTTAGTTTCTGGCTGGAAGTATTGAATCCTATGGTCATTAGTATCGGCAAAAATTTTTGCAAGGGAAAAGAGTTCAAAAAGGATAGACTTTCACTTAGACATCAGGTACATATAAATTGCTATTGGAGAAATAAGGGGTTACCTTGTTATTGCAAAGGAAAAAAAAATTATAGAACTGAACGAATAAATTCTTCGATCAAAACGATTCCTAAGAAATACAATACCGACAACTTTCAAACGTATTATCTATTCAATTATTTCAGAAAGAGGGCTAATGGAACAGACTGGAGCATTAATTTATCAGAGAAGATAAATTAAGAAATAAACTTTCGCAATTCTACAGGAAAATTAATATAAGCCTTCAAAATGCGTCTTTTGATGGATTACAGTAATGTTCTACTTATTGTTAGTAGAAAGACAGCAAATATGCCCGCCAAAAATTAATACCACTGATCTAAAAAAAAATCGTCAAGCTACGAGCCTTTTAGTCAAAGAAAATCTTCACTCCGATCATGAAGGAATTGGAGAAGATTAACCTCAATGAAAAAGATACATATTGTGTCGAACAAGAGCTTCTTACTGATTTAATCCGGTAAAATTCCGGCGACACAAATTTCGCGCAAGCGAACAAAACGTAGTTGTTTCGTATAAAAGAACTCCGTTATTTTCTGTATCGCTATAATTTATGACGTCAATAAGCTTGTAATTTTAAAATGACGCATCTCAACATCACATCGCGTTATAGCAAAAAAGTATAAAATGATTAATTTTACCTCGAATAAAACCGTTCTGGGGACATAAAAAATATTTCTCAATAAATCTCATGTAGAACCAAGCTCATATGTGTAAAAGATTATGAAATAACAGATCGTTGCAATTTAAACGTCTCTGGAAATTAATTGAAAATAATAAAGAGGGATATCTCCTGATATAATATTCGAAATTCCCAATTTGTAGTCCTCGAAGGAACACTGGTTTCTTATCTGTATTATATCGATGCGAATTAGATGTCGGAGTTTTAAGCCGACACGCCAATTGCTTTCAGATTGTAGTCTGATTCGTAACAGAACCAATTTCACTCTGTATCAAAATCTAATCTGGTCGTTACCGGACTGCGTGGAGCACGTTTCTTGTTGACTTGCACCAACTGAAGCGACTAAATTCATCGTGGATACCGGAGTCTGGATTATGGCAACACAGATTCCCCCAAATGTGGTATTTCCAAATGCGTTTCCCTAGTTATTCTCTTTTAGGCTCGAAATCTTGATAGCATTTCCATTCCCCAATATGATATATCGCTGTAAGTAATTATTATTTAGACATTAATACAAGAAGATGAATTACAATCAATATCTTGGAACACCTACACATACTTACGCTTTTTTTTCGAAAAGATAGTTAAGTAATTCAGGTAATTTATTACTAATTAAACGTCAAGACTTAGCAAAACCAAATATTTACTCACTTAGAACATCAGGCTAACTATGTAACACATCTTTTATTAGGGTCTGGTTTATGGCCTACTTTCGGTGTAGTAAAGTGCCAGTTTAATTATGTGTGTTGTAGTGCTTATGCTTTAGCAGTTGTGGTTCAATTAAACCTATTCACAGCACTGTTTTCTCCTAATATAAGCTTACTTCCGGTATAAAAAGACTATAAAAGAACTAGGAAAAAGCATACTTACTAGTAAAGCAGTAATTTTAGAACCACGTTATTCAAATAAAAAGTATTTAGTAATTTTCAAACTTTAATATATTACATTTGCAAATCATTAGTTTCTAAATTAATAATTGAGTGTACTTTGTACGTTAATGGTAGATATATATTAATGAATACATCTTCTACGGTAATTATTGTTGGAAGAATAGGAGGCGGAATTATACTTTTCGAGTAAACGAGAGTAACATATAATTCCTATAATATTATAGTTTCAATAACGTAGTGCGGAGAAGGAGCAAAGCTCAAGTATTGTACTTTCAGCTAACGGCAAAGTATCCTTTGTTTTATTTCTTTATTTCCTTGTGTGAGCAATCTTCAAAGGATCTGCTTGTGTTAACACAGCTGGAAACTTTCGTGAATTTTCATGACTTTATTAAACTTCTCAGTCTAACGTATTTTCAATTCCTTGCGGTGTCCGCTTACCTGTGTTTCGTTACAAGTGCAGACATAAAGGAATTTCCCTTCACATGCGGTAAGAAAAAATAATGCAAAATTCACAATCTCTGCTAAGCGCTTTAACTAAGTACATTATGTGTAAAGAAAAAAGAGAAACAGGAGTATTTGCCGCTAGGAATGAAGTAAAAATCAAATAATTCTTTTGGGGAATCCAGCAACTAAATCACAAAACTATTGGAAGTTTCTCATTTTTTCAAAAACCAATATTCCACATATGCTGTATGCTTCGTCAGGGTGAAAATTTGTACTTACAGGTTGAAAAATTATCAAAAAATATATTATTAAAAAATATAAATAATAAATGGGAACCCAAGAAAGTGCGACATACAATTCTGTCTAAAATTAAATACCTGTTCTAATGGATGCATCACAGAATGTTACAATTTAGAATATCCCACATCAAATTCACATCACTAGTGGCATACCGAAGAAGTGAAGGAAGAAGGATTAGAACTATTTGAAATAATTTTGATTCCATGATAGGGGGAGGCGATATTTATAGTTTATTTATTATTTCTGCCTAAATTAGTCTTTCTCAACACTAGAGAATGTGAGAGCATTCAAAATGTCTCAAATAATTAAACTAATTCTTTTTCATGAAACCAGCAATGGATGAAACAATAAAAATGTTGAAATAAATTATTCAATTTATGTTTTCATAGAAACTGAACATTTGGGAAGGTTCATGAATTTTCTTTTCATTTAAACCATTTTCCTTTTTTAAAACATTGAGGAAACAAGAAAAATTAGATATTTTAAACAATAAACAGAGAAGAAGGGGCATGACGTTTCTCATCACCCTCACTATTATGATGTTAAAAACCTAGATTACTCGTTGTAGTATATTAAAGCACAAGTTTCATAAAGTGTATTTTTGTCGCACGAGACCAAATTGGAAAGCGAAGACGTCGAATTTTCCAATGCTTGAGTGCAACAAAGCGCTTTTATGGAATGAGTATTTTCTACTATTTTTTCCCTTTCGCTGTAATTATCAATTTAGCATATTTTTTTTTATTATTATTTTAAATTAAAATTCAGGATTTTTCATTTGATGGGTTTCTAGGAGTTCAATTTCAATTTGATATTTGATTTGAAATCATAACTATACCTCATATTTCTTTTAAATTCGTATTTGTCATAGAAATAGCGCATCGAGCGGCAATTGATAAGCAATATGAAAAGAAGTAAATAAATTTCTAATCCAAAACGTATATCGAATGACGTGATTCATGTTGTTAAACTTTTTTAGGAGGAACTGTGTGTATGCACATACGTGCAAACAAACACAATCCCTCGGTGTTTAATAAAATCCATCCACATAGCACTCGTTGTGTAGGTAAAATAGTTGTACATATATGTATATTTATTAATTATGATCATCATTATTTTATGTTTAATTAATTAATGAGTTGAGTGCAAAATGGATTGGTTTTAGAAATAATAGCGCATATCCTCATTCTAGACAGATATGTTTACCTATGCTATATAAATAAGCTCATTATATCACATACAATACAACGACGATATTTCTATTTCTAGTTATTTAACCACCTTTTGTAATAATAAAATAAAAATTCCTGGTAAATAAAGGACCTTATCTTACGAAAAACTGAAGTTTACGATAAATCTTTCTCATTTCCACTCTCTTGCCTCCATTATTCCTTGGCACAGATTTATATATTCTTTTTACCCAATTTGATCATGTCAGTCAAATATTCATAACACCTGAATAAAAATTGACCTCATTTAGCATGCTGCTACATCTATTTCTTCCGTGGATTTCCGCATAACTCTAATACACCGTAAAAGATATTTTCCTGCTTTATTTGCATGCGATTTCCGTACGTGCATACAAGTAAAGAATATAAAAGTAAATATGCGTGTAGATACATCTAACGCGAAATATATGTACGTAATTTGGCGCTGTGGCATTAGGCTACAAGACACATTTACTATGCTTACACTTAATGTATTTACAGGCCTTACGCGACAGAAATTCCTTTATTAATCTTTATAATCGAATCAGTTCACAGCAATAACGTAGGAGCGAACGAAGGGAACGAGACGCAGATAAGTAAGTTATGAAAATTTATGTATTAGCTTCCATTATCTTTCACCTAAGTTAGGTGCCGATAATAAAGCAAAATTTATGATTATATGCAAAATATAGAGCAGCCTTCTTAGTCCCAAATCCAATTTGCATGAGGATTCGCCTCGTTGTTTATGAGCAATACCTTTGAGACTCTGAATATTCAACTAATGTTAACACTAAGCAGACCAGATGTCTGGGAATGAATCCTTTTCTAGTAATTAATCTTCAGATATGTGCACTAACAACTCAAATTTGATTTGATATCCTAACTTTATTATGCATATTATGTACATATATTACATACATACCTAATTAGCCTACAATACCGATCATTTCGACTATTATTACTATAAATACATATAATAAAAGAAATAGGTCTTTGGGAAACTCAGACCCTTCTTCCTCCAAGAACTATTTTGCCTCTCTTTTTACCACTATTCCTTCCGTTTATTATTAACCCACTCTTTAATGAACTTTCTAAGTTGCAATTTCATAATGTCGAAGAAAGAATCAGCTCCAACGAATGACCTTGACGAAGCTAATTAGGCCAAAATAATTTTCTTTGGCACTCATTTTATTCAGGTTACATAGTCCCAAACCAGCTTAGAATCGACACTTGCTGATCGCTTTAAGTGTTAGCTGGTTGTCACAAAAAAATAGCAACTTCAATCTAACTTAGACCATTTTTTTTACTTCTCTGAGGTCAGTGATGAATTGTGGCAACCTTAACTTCAAGCCTTTTTTTCGACTTCTTTCCATATATGCCGGCTGCTATTCCATTATCAATTTTAGAACGATCAGTACAAGTGCTCAAGTCCATCCAACACCCAAACCAATGAGCTCGATAAAATATCTTGTGATCAAAGTATCGGTAATCCAGGGGCTATGAGAACTTGCCCAACAGCAGCTGTCGATGTAGTTCTGAATCTTACTCCTTTCCACATTGTGTGGTGGAGCGCGTGGCAAAATAAACCACACTCATGCTCAGAGATGACATGTCAAAAAAAAATCATCTTCGCAAAAGAGTGCTCCACAAAGCTTAGTAACAAGAGCGAGTGAGATCAAAACGTTATCTTCAAATTTAATCAAAAATGCCATCAAATGCTGCACTGATGACTTCGAAACGGCAGAGGAAACTGGAATAGGAATATATGAGCCCCAGAACCAAGTGCTTCGAAAACTTTCGAAAATACTCGACTATCTTGTAGGCGAAAATACACGCTGTTGAAAGATGCCTTCAGTTCAATATTGAAAGCATCATCATTACGTCTGGCGCTGAGTACACACGAAATCAGTTCCAAGATGGTTTGGGAATGCCTATAAAAATTAAACGAGCTAGGCAAAAGGAATAAAGTAACTATCTCGAGTTCCTGGTCACACGGGGGAGGAAAAGAAACGAAATAACGGATAATCTTGCAAAAAAATGCTAGAATACCATTCGTAGGGCCGGAAACCTTTTGTGGAATAAGTAGCAGTACAATACTGAAGAAATTGAAAAGGGAAATGGAGCATAGAAAATCGAATTACTGAAAGAATCATCAGAAAATGGGGCAAGCTAAAGCCTTTCTGGGAACCTATAACCAGAAGGGGTTTACAGAACGCGTCAACCTAAGTAAAAACAATATTCGCATATTAACAGCAATACTTTCAGGCCATTGTAAACTGAAAGGGCATTTGAGTAAGCTTGGATTAGGAAAGGAAACTGAATGTAGATTTTGTAGGGAACAGGATGAAACACCCATCCATCTTCTCTCAAATTGCTTAGCACTATGCACTTGGGAACAAGTGAAATCGAAGAGAGGGACTTACCTAACCTAGGGTCTTCTCATATCCTGCACTTTCAAAAAGGAATAGGATTGGTAGGTCAGGTGTAAAACAGCAGAGCAGAACCTCCGTGCTCAGAAATACCTAGAACTGTTGCTGTTAACTAATTTTTTTTTGAAACAAAAGTAAGACTATGAATATTAGGCCATAAATGGCATTCATCACTCATAGAATACTCAAACAAGGAATGATTAGGGAAATTCTTGTTTTTGAACTAGGCCTTTCTGCCTGTCCCATCATCGTAACACAGAAAGAAGATGGATTGCTGCATTGCAAGCTTCAATTACACAGAGAAAAACGATTCTTTAAATCAAAGAAATATTTCTTTGCAACTATTTAAAAGAACCAACTTTTTTCAGCTAATACACCTTTTCCTCAACTGGAGATAGCTTTACTACATGAAAGAAATAAACTACCGACCATTGAAGTTAGGACAACTAGTAAATTACTGCTAACTAAATAAAAACGACAGGAATTCGAAAGAAAATAAAAATGGATTTGCAGAAACAAAAATATAAACAAATAACCAGAAAAAATGAAAAATACAACAAAATGTTCTCATTAAAATATTATACTTTCTTCTAGTCCAAGAAAGTCCTTTAGGTTTTAATACGCCCCGGGCCACTTGTGGCATGCGCTCTGTTAATTTTGTCAGAGTTTCCTGGGAAATATTGTTCCATTCAGATTGGAGAAATTGCCACAGGTTCTCTTTCGAAGTTGGACAGACTTTCCCTACTCGCCTGTCTAGCTTATCCCACAGTAATTGGATTTGGTTCAAATCTGATCTCTGCGAAGACCAGGGCTTGATTTCCAAAATATTATCCTCTACTTGAGACGCGAGATAATCTTTGCACATCCATGCCGATTGTTTGGGCAAACACGAAGTTCTCCCCAATCAACCACAATCCTAATGTTACAGCATTTTCTTCCAATATGCGTCTATAATTTTCTTTGCGCATAATGTCGTCAATTTTCACGACATTTACATTTTACATTTCCCCGCACTGCTAAAACAACCCTAAACCATAATAATTGAACCATCACCGTGTTTTACTGTGGGAACCATACAATCGCGTAACATTCGCTCGTCCTTCGTGCTTACAAAACACAAAAACCCTGCGCTTCTGCCCTAACTCTTCGAGCTTGGACTCGTCAGTCCAAAGAACATTTCTGAAATTTTCTGCGGTCCAATGTCTATGAGTTTCGGCCCACTGTAATCGCTGTTGGCAGTTCCCACGACGGAGTAACGGTTTTCTTACCGTAACGCGACTGAACAAACCGGCTTCTCTTAAGCGGCGTTTAGTTGTTGTTTAAGATATCGGCCGTTCGTGTCCCATATTCATTCCGCTGCGATTTCGGGCGCCATCAATCGCCAATTTCTCTTACTCACTTAACACTTTAAGGCGTCGATCATTCGCGAGGATTGTTATCCGTGACGGACCTGGGCGATTCTGGTCTACGAATATTCCGGTGTGTCGGTAGAGACGAATAGCGTAATGTCAAGGCTTTGTCACTCCTAATTTTTCTGCTATCACACGCACAGAATATCCTTTCTTGTGTAATGTGACAACAGCCAATCTATTTTCTACACACTGGAGTTTCCTTTCGGCATTTCTTAAAATACTATTTTCACAAACACCACCATTGAACAACCTTATCGGTTTATTAATAGAATAATTCACAGTAAGTATGATATATCAATTATTCCCTGCTATAGTGGGTTACCTTTAGGAAACACCCACGTGAAATTTTACAACCCTGTCGAGCCACCCCTCTATTGTAAACGTGCTTGTCGGCGTTCTTTTGAGTATCGTTTGTAATGGTTTGTTTACCTGTTATTAATTTAAATTGAATTTTCTCTTTAATAAGCTTATTATAATGATGATTTCCGTTTTAAATACTTTCTTGTTATGCTTACTTTATTGTAGAAATTTTTACAATAATGTTAAAAGTATTAAATATGGATTTTCTGAAATTACACTAGTCGTCGTAACTTCAATGGCCGGTAGTGTAGGTAGAGTCCGTTGCAATTGAGAATAGCACATGTCGTCACCAAAACCTGCGCGAAGCATGACGTCAATTACACCCAGCTGCCGACCACCACTGTTGCCTAGCAACGAGGCATCAGCTACCAATATTCGTTCATTAGGCATGCAATGTCATACCGTTCTCTATTGCAACTGATTCTACCAACCAAAAGAAATATGTATTGTTTACTATTCAAATAACAACCGTATTAATTTATTATTAATATACGCATTCTTATAATCATAAAAGGTTGTAGCAAAAATATTCAAAACAAGCAACTAACCACGTAGATATTTATTCATTGTAAATATAATCATGATTTCACGTACACTCCTCTTATCGCATTATTTTCCATTCAAAACCTGTTATACAGCATCTAGATAGATAACGTCTGCCCTTAAAATCTATTGCAGTTAGAAGTTTTAATGCCGTCAATAAAATTTTATGTTTCACTCACTAACCGTATATAAAACTCCTATCCGAAGGGGACATATCCGTTAAGTTTAAAATGGTCCAAGAGAGTTTTAAAGATTCCTGAACGGGTCTGTGTAGATTCTATTAAATTTAATTACATCCCAATATAAAGAAAAAAAAGGGAAGTTTTACATAAGCATTAGCATCTTTTAGCAGTTGCCTTCGGCGAGAAATTAATATATAAAGGAGTGCGCCGCGTAATCGGCTTTGCATATCTTGACGAGGCGGTTTAAGTCGTTCATCACCATCTTATCGGTCCGCTTTACGTCCCTTTAATCCACAGTATCGTTCATCGTTTGTTTAAGTCGCTGAGCGATCGGCTCCCCTTTGTGACCTTAACACTAATTTGATAACCGTCATGGACTTTTTATGTCCTTCGTTAAATTACCTTGAAACGATTAATCTGTTTTACAATCTATAGTTGAATGGGATTATAATTGGCGGAGAAAGCCTTCAGATACCGAACTTCATAATGGAATGAGCCGTTTGTGTCAAATGGTTAACAGAAAATAAAATTTATGTCACTACTAAAAGGTTTAGCAACGCATTTTCACGTTCATAATAACCCAATTTCACATCTAATAAAAATTGCTAATTCAAGGACAATATAAAATTCATATTATCTATGCATCTACAACTCGTCTCAAGCGGAAGCTTTATTTTCACATTTTAGTGAAAAGGATGATTATGAGCAATCATCTTCATAATTTATTTCCGATTTAACTATCTCGATCAGTCCGTTATTTAAGATGTGATATTCCATCTCAAAGTTATACTTCTGATCCATTCGCGTTGATCCTTATCCTCGTGTAGAGTAGTGGTCCATCAATTTATTAGGTAGAGTATAGCGCGAAGAAATGGAAAAAGCAGGCTCCGATCCCATGTAAAGAGAACGCGAACCCCGTCTTGCCAACCTACCGGCAGCCTTGTTTCCCAGATTACCTTTGTGATATTTAACCCACTTGAGTATCAAGTCATTGATCGCTTCCAAGGCATTGTGACACTGAAGTATCAGGCCTGAAGCGATCTTATAACTGCTGAGGTGATTTTAAGGCAGCTTGCTATCAGTATTAAGGACATGCGTCGTCCCTTAATGCTCCTTGCTAAAATTTCTTCGGCACCATGCAGGATCGGCAAAACCTCGGCTTGGAAAACCGTAGCTAACCTATCTAGTGTCAACTTTAGGTTGAGCTTAATGTCCGGGTAGAAAACTCCCGCACCCGTCCCTGTTTTTGTCTTCGATCCGTCAATATAGGCGGCAATCGAAGCCAATGATTCGACACAGAGGCCGACATGAACACAGTAGTGTCTGCCGAAAGCAAACACGGGAAGCACACAGTCCTTCGAAGCATCAAGAAGAGGCGATTTAGCGACGCCCTCGTGGATGATGCTCACGTGAATGCGGCCGCCTTTCCGATCAGAAGACCCCGTTCTAAACGCCGTCTAGTCCACAAATAGAACCAGGAAAGTGACACATAGGAGGACTTCCCTTGCCTCCGTCGGCGTCGTGCGTATTGCTCCTGTAATGCTAAGACATGTGATACGCTGCACATGCATCAGCTGCATCATTCCTGGCTACCACTCGTTTCACCTTTGGCCACCAGACGAGGGCGCCATAAGTTAGCGTGAGTCTAATTATGGCAGTGTACAGCCACAAGGTAATTTTCGGGGAGAGCCGCCAAGTCCTACCTAGCACAGAACTGCACTGCCAAAAGGCCTTACATGCTTTCTCAGCTTTTGCTTTAACATGTTTGCTCAGCTCAGTTTTCTGTCAAATGTAATACCCAGATATTTTACTTCATCCGAGAAATCGAGTGCAGTGGCAAACAGTTATGCTGAGCGGAGTTTTTCTACCTTTCTTTTGTTAGTAAAGGGTACCATCTCTAATTTATATGGGTTTACTAAAAGGCAACATCCATAAGTACCTGCTGCTAAGCACTCAAAGCCATTCCCAGGCTATCGCCCAGGACAGCAAGTTCTGCCTGCAGCTCTCTCCTAGTAATTTAAGTCAAGTTATAGGGCTACTGACTGGCCACTGCAAGTTTAATAAACACATATACCGCATAGGACTGACTAACTATTCACTCTGCCGAGCATGTTACTTAGAGAACGAGACACCGGAGCACATCTTATGTGACTGTGCGGTGCTTACCCAACTTAGAGGTTCCATCCTGGGGGAGTTCTTTTGGCGGGACCTCACCTGCTACACCGCTCCAGTTCATTCTTCGCTTGGGTTGGCTCGAGTAGGCTGCGACTGAGCGACTTCGCCTAGGGAAGGTAGAATAGAATAGTAAAAGTGATTTGAGAACCGAAATTGAATCAATAATGTGAATGATAGAAAAACCTGAAACAATAACCTCATTAAAATTCAGAAAAAAGAAATTTGAAGGCATCAGGATAGGCTTTAACCCCGAGAAAAGCTGTATCTGCCATAACTGCATTGTATTTATACGAAATGACAACATAGATTAACGTCTCAGTTTGACCTTACGACAGATTGTAAAAGCGTTATGGTTGGTAAGGAATAAACAATTTTAGGCTTCTTTTCGTAAAGGAATACAACAGGAGTCAGTCAGTGGCGTCTCAGTCGTGATTCAGAGCGAGTGAGTCTTATTTAACTTGTTGTGGTGGCGTATGATATAACCTCTAGATTAGTTACCACCTAAAATTTTAGAGATTTTAGGATATTCCAACTAAGATCTACTTATTCAGTAATGTGCAAAAAAGAGCGTAATACGAACTTGATATACACATATAAAACTATATGCTAATGTGCTTAGGGGGGTCGATGCTCATTGTTATTTACTAGGAAAGATTGTTAATTAACTTATTGTCATTTTGCTTTTTCTTAATATGTACTAAGCCCATCAGGTTTAAGACTGGCAACTTTTAAAAGTTTTATTCGGCAAGATCAGAAAAAAAAATCGAACTTGAAAAAGAAAAATCTATTTTTGAAGTTTTGTAATTTCTCTTAGTCAAGGTTGTTGTTTAAATCCCAGCTATAAATTATCCTTTCATATCAAATAACAATTACGGAAAGTTTGAATCGATTTGATCGAGCGATTTCCAGAAAAAAAGGTATATAAAATATATAACTTTTCCTAGTAAATAACAATGAACATGGACCCTACTTAAACTACTATGCTCGAATAAGAAAATACCTGACAAAGAAGCTTTTATCAGTAGCTATAGTATATAAAAAATATTTCAATGACTTTCAGTTGGATTCAAACAAAGAAGGAAGTAATTAAAACTTAATTCATGTAAATTTCAATAATGGCGGACGAACCATTACAGAACTAGTTATGTGGGAATGTAACAGAAAAAAAGGAGTACATAAGAAGATGGTGCAAACTGTTATGACGTATGTTGAAAAATTTTAAAACGCTTGTAACCGAAATAAAAAAAAAACAATGGCTACTGAAATAAACTTCTTTAAGTAAATTAAGAGTGAATAAATTGAAATCAAATGGACAATAATTGAAAAAGAACGGTGCCTTCCGTAAAATATAGGAAATAATTCCACCTGACTGAAGAAATCGAGAACGGACACGGTGAAGTTGGTGGGATAATACAGCTGGGACGATGATTCTGTAAGAAATATACAGAAGGCTGTATGGTATTATAAGAAAAAAATGTATTCATACATGAACAGAACCAAGAGCTTAAGGTATATTACGCTTCAGTTTACTTTTTGTGCAACACGAATTCTCGATTTATCTTATTTCTAGATCTGATATATAAATAGATATATTTATAGAAGCTGTATAGGTGTGATCCCGCATTTTCTTTGGGAGATAATGAAGTAGTAGAAACTTGCTATTGCCTTTTCGGTAAATTCTGCTTTTCCCTTTAAACTTCAAAGGTATTGTTACATTCACCTTAATATTAGTTTAATTTTGTTCATAAGAGTTTACTAAATAATTTGATATACATCTTATATTTTGGAAACAAATTATTGAACAAAGTGAACGAGCAAATTATCTTAGATGGTGGATTTCTAGAATAAAATCATCTTTATGATCCTTTTCTCTAGAAACCTATTGTTTCTAGGGAGAAAATTTGGACTGGAACATGCTTTATAAGAAATCGGAAGGTGAGAAGATTTCTTTCGCAATTTTTTATACTCAGGATTGCCTTTTTCTGGCTCTAACAACTTTTAATTCTTGGGAAGCTCCCGTTAATACGAGAAGGATCAACTTCATTCGTTTTGCTGCTTTTGATAAAAAGGAACATAAATGCGTGGAGTCTTTTTGACAAAACATTATTCTGTTTATGCTTGAATCTTGCGGCATAAACACAACCTTCATGAGATGAACATGAATCAACTGATAGTCAAAATAAATATTTATGTCAAAATGACAGAAATCTGCTTCTTGGTTTAAATTGTTCAGGATTTTAGAAAGTGAAATGAAATTATATATGTGTAGGTCTCAAAGTAATCCTCAAGATGTATAGTATTCCTATCAATGAAGAGGACTTGAGTGATAGGAAAGGAAGGATAAATTGGTCGTGCATTAATTCATATGTTATATACTTCTAGCCAAATCCATGAAAATTTGAACTAAGGCTAAAGGAAGAGCACTCTACCAAGGTGATTTAGTCATTTCTGTTCAAAATATTGATAATTGATATTATAATTGTAATTATATATTTTGCCTACTTACGCGTATTGAATACATGTCTAATGTTTTAGTTTTTTACACGTATTTAGAAGTTATATTGCTTTATTCAATTTTTAATTTTATAATTTAGATTATTGGACATCTGGCAGTCAACCCGAGCAATTAAATCGCTTTATTATCATAAGTACTAGAACTAAGTTATTACAAACTGATATCGTATCTCTCAAATGCTGAAAAAAAAAACATATTGTTTCCCAAGTTTATGAAAGTAATTAAACCACTCTTCAACATTGTTAATTCCGCGAAAAAAAAAACAATGGCTACGAGACAAAATAAGACATCAGTGCATAAAACAAGTTGGCATCAAGTGTAGTGTTAAGTTTCGTGTATTTCATGTTATAGTTTTATATATTCCCCCTAACATTACAGTGCTGAATTTTGAAGGATTTTTTGAATTATTTGATCAGTAAGTATATATCAAGCCTTCAAAATGTTGTCATTATGGGGGATTTTAATTGTAATCAATTTACTTTCAATAATACTTCTGACACTAAAACTAACATATTAGTATCCTCCTTGGAGGCACTTAATTTTAATCAATTTAATAATGTGTACAATGTCGGATAACAGATTACTAGATTTAATTATCTCTGACTTGAAATGTAAGGTTCTACACGATACTTCTCCATTTGTAAGAGAGGATAATTATCATCCAGCCTTAATTGTGAATCTTTTTACTAGATCAACCATTACTCCTATCTTTAAATCCAAATACAATAAGTCATATAATTTCAAGAGGGCTAATTTTACAGACATGTACAATTCATTGTGTCAAATTGAGTGGGGAGTCTTGGACGCTGTCTCTGATGTGAGCACCATGTGTGATGTATTTTATGATATTCTTTACTCTATGTTTAATCAATATGTACCTATTTATAAAGCTACATCCCACAGATATCCTACCTGGTACACCTCTGACATAATTTTCAATATTAAACGTAAGCATAAATATTACGACCAGTATAGACGTTGTAAGGATTGAACGCATTGCTCAAGTTTTAGATACTTCGATCCTTGGTCAAAAAACAAATTAACCATGCTTATAAAAACTACCTTGATTGAAGAACTCTATTATACGAAATCCCAAGCAATTTTGGAATTTCGTGGGAGATAAGAAAAGCAAAGTAGGATACCGGGCAGGATGTTTTATGATGACGTCGCACTGAGTTCCCCTCAAGATATTGTGAATGAATTTGCTAACTTTTCAAAAGCGCTTTGCTTCGTCTACTGTCTATCATATGTAAATGATTTTCTAGCTCTTAACCATATCCATATTATCATGTAACGAGGATGATATCATAGCTGCTATAAAAAAAATTGAAAGATCGATACACTGCTGTAGTGATCATATCCCTGCTTTTTAATCAAAGACTGCGCGTATGCACTAGCTGTTCCGCTTGCTAAAATTTTTAATCTAGCGCTTAAAAACTTCGACGTTTCCCGATATAGGACGATAACGAAAATTATTCTTATACTGAAAAGCCATCTAACATAGCAAATTATCGTCCCTATCGCCATATTGCTCAATTTTTCAAAATTTTCGAAATGTTGCTATATTCTAAGATCTATCCTTGGTTAGAGCTAGTATTCTCACCGTTCCAACATGTTTTATGGAAGGTAAATCGACGATTACTAACTTGGCGATATTCCATCAGTATCTTTTCCAGGGAACTAGATTCGGGTAATTAGGTCGACGTGTTGTACACTGACTTCTCGAAAGCATTTGATCGCATTAATCACGCCCTTATCTTACAAAAGTTGTCTGTAATCGGACCTAGTGATTTTTTAATTACTCTATTTGGTAACTACCTAACACATCCAGATCCAAACTGTTTGCTACAATGGTTATACTTCGGAATTATACGTGCAACATCAGGTGTCCCACAGGGCTCAAATTTGGTCCTTTGCTGTTTTTGATTTTATCAATGATCTTCCCGGCGTCATTTCGTCTCACAAACTTTTTATTTGCGGACGATTTAAAATTATATCGAAGCATCAGCGATTCTAGTGATTATACTGCTTTGCAGACAGATTTAAATCGGCTCTCTTCATGGTGTGAATCCAATAGCTTGTCCCTGAACATAGAGAAATGTAAGATTGTTACTTTTATTAGAAAACTTAATTTCATAACGTATAATTACAATATATGTAGACAACGTCAACTTGGCCCGGACCGATCTTGTTAGGGACTTGGGTATTTTGTTTGACCGCAAGTTAACTTTTACAAATCATATTGAAACAATTTGTAAGCAAGCGAGACCAAGAGCTTGGGTTTGTTGTTCGCCCATAGTCGATGCTTTCTAATGTATTCTCCTTAAATCTTTATACTTTTCTCTGGTAAGATCGCGGTTAGAGTACGGAAGTCTTATATGGTATCCATACTATATGGAATCCAAATGTCAATTCTAGAAAATACAGCGTAGATTTGCTATTTTTTTGTGGTTTCAAATAGATAACACCTATCCATAGAGGAACTTCGACCACTCCATACTACTATCTCGCTTTGATATGCCATCGTTGTCATATACATAGGCGTATATGTACTAGTGTATGTTTTTTGTTCAACCTAGTCCACGGCTTTGTCGATTGTCCTGAGCTTTTGGCCCAGTGTAACTTATTGATGCCTCGAATGTCCACTAGACCCTCCGCTGCCTTCTATTTACCGTTTGCTAGAACCAATTTGATGCTCAAGTCACCCTTATATGTCATGTGTAACAACTACAACAAAATCTTGAAATGTATATCATAAATGATATACATTTCAATAGCTTAAAACAGTTAAAGTTATCCCTGTCCGAACATTTTGACCAGTTTGTTCCATAAACCGTAGTTAATTTTTGTTCTTATTGCTATTACTGTAAGTTTACAGTAATTGTTAACTTTAGTTACATTAGTTGACCTACTTCTATTTTATTTATTTTTTTATAATCTATTGTACATTGTACCTATATTGTCCTGTAATTGGATTTTATTTTTTATCTGTTGTACAAATATATATTATTATTATTATTATTATTATTATTTTTTTTTTTTTTTTTTTTTTTTTTTTTTTTTTAATCCTCCACCTCCGCTCAACCCGTCCGGTCCGTTTCCGCCCCCTTCACAACCCCGAAGGGTTGAGCGAAGCCGGAAACGGCGCCAGGATGACCTTTTAATTTTCTTATTATTTCCTTATTATTTGTTACAAAGTTTACAATATATATCTTACATTACACAGTTAAGTAACGCAATCACTACTTATTGCAACTCCTCTTGATGTTCTGTGTTTCAGGTATTCTTTCTACGGGTATGATGTTGTTATGCAGGGTGAAGAATGAGGGAGACGCAGCTCGCGAATGCGGCTCCCCCCACGTTAGGACCATATGTACATCCTTTGGTTATTAGGTGAGTAGATATGGTATCACTTTCTAGATGTCGGGTGACGTAATTCATGGGCGCGCAGTATGTGGAGGGATCCCAATAGTACGAACTTCTGCATGTCGTAAACGATCTTCATTATGTCGGAAGCCGGGATTCCAATAGCTCTTAAATGGGTACTAAAGTTAGGACTTATGCCTCCCAGAGCTCCTATGATAAGGGGCACGAATATTGTTTTATAGCCCGGATAGCTGTGCTTAAGTTGGAGGAGGAGATCTTGATACTTTTCGATTTTTTCCTGTTCTTTGTTGTTTATGTTTGTATCACCTGGACAAGACATCTCTACCACACTGATGGTTTTCTCCTCGCGCTGGAGTATCACCATGTCGGGTTTATTGGCGCTGATTTGCACGGTAGTTGAGAAGGGGAAGTTCCAGAAGATCTTAACACGATCATTTTCCACCACCGTGGGAATCTCAGCCTTGTCGTAGGGCACTCCCCGCGAGTCATCTATACCATAGGAATATCTGATATAGTTATATAAAACTTTTAAAGCGTTGTTGTGTCGTGTTATATACAAATTAGAGGCGTATTTTGAACACGCACAAAGAAGGTGCATCGTTGTTTCGGGGGATCTATTGCAGGCTCTGCAGTTTGTATTATTTATCTGGAGGCCCATAATTTCTTTCTGGTATACAAGGCATGGGAAAACGCCATCCTGACAAGCCACTATGTATCCTTCCGTTTCTGAATATAGCCCTGGGGATCCTAAAAAACTGAAGGTGAGCCTCGTCGACAGTTGAAGGTCCTCAATGTTTTTGAAATATAAGCTGTGCATGGCTTTACCCAAATGTTGTTGCATCAATCCTCTCTCTGCCGCATTTCGAGTGGTGTTTTTTAATTCGGTAGGCTGCATATTGTATAGGGACGTTTTTAGTGTGTTGGGTGTTTTGTTGAATTTAACCCTTAGGCCGCAAATCTCTGCTGCTCTTTCCGCCGTGCGGAACAGAAAGCTAGCTTTACCTGTCAACTCATGCTCGCGAACCAGACACAACAGCGGATCTTTTGTGTTGTAAATATTGCAGGCTACTGCTATAGTTCGGCAGTTGTGCATATTTTCCACACTTAATAGTCCTCTTCCTCCCTTTCTACGTGGTAAGTAAATTCTGGGGACTGATGATCGAGGGTGCAAACTTCGTGCTTCTGTCAGGACTGATCTTGTTTTCCTATCCAAATCCAGAATCTCGTCGACGTTCCACTTAATACAGCCAAACAGGTGATTTAAAATCGGTAGCGCTAAAACGTTTGTTGCACTGATTTTATTCTTGGCATTTAAGTGGCTGTGCCATATTTGTTTCACTTTCTGAAGTAGCGTTCTTTAATGGTTTCTTTAACCTTTCTTACGTTGTTCATTGATCTTTGTGGTATTCCCAAATATGTGTATTCCTTCTCAGGGGCCAAGTATCTAATGGCTGATCCATCTATAAGCTCGATGTCTCCCCCAAAATCTGGGGTTTCCCTCTTTTCAAATGGAAGGCCGCACACTTATCAAAGCCCAGGTTCATCCCCACCCCATCCGCATAGTTCTTTACTGTATCGATCATACTTTCTAAATCCTTCGGACTTCCTGCATACAGTTTCAGATCATCAACGTACAGGAGATGGGTGATGCGGTACTTTCTGTTATTTGGCGGGCCAGCCATGTATCCTGGGTGCTTTCTTAATGCGATGGTTAAGGGCAACAATGACAGGCAGAACAGGTAAGGGCTTAAGGAGTCTCCCTGAAACACCCCTCGCTTGATGGAAATTAATGAGCTGGTTATCGTTGTATTCCGTTTAACTAATGTTATTCTCGTCTTCCATTTAGGTAGCATTCGGGCAATGGCGTTTACTATTTTGACGGGTACTTTCATGCTTTGCATTAGGTGCAATTATTATTATTATTATTATTATTATTATTATTATTATTATTATTATTATTAAACGTAATAACGTTGCATCTCTAGGTAGTAGGTATCTTTATTTTTATTTAATTCATTAGGTCTTCGGTTGATGATGGAATTCCACGTGTCTCCGTAACAATTGTTCTGAATTAATAAAATCTCGTGTAGCGCGGCGTGATCGGATATTCATGTATCTATTAATTCCCGTTTTGTTGTCCGAATAGCAGATACCAATCTTTTAAAACCCGTGGCGACTTAGTTTAATCCATACCGTGTCCACTGTGGCTGGCTGGCATCCTGAATGACGGGATGCTTAGGATAGGTTTTAAGCATCTGCGGCATCTGTCGGAGGAATTGCGGTTGGTTCGCTCTTAGTGTAAGCAAAAGCAACGCATATATTAAACAGCACCCAAAGTGTATTTTAACGTTAAAAAATATAGTTGAAAGGGCAGAATATATTAAAGCTGTAACCATAAACTCTTCTACAAATATTTTTCTACCTACAGACTGTATTTCTTTTAAGATGTACAGTAAAAGGAAACGTGAAAAAAAAATCAGAAAGACAATTAAAAATGTTAATAATAATAATAATAATAATAATAATAATAATAATAATAATAATATAATAATAATAATAATAATAATAATATTTATTGATTAAAGACACAATTGTGTATATAATAAGTCAGGAAACACAATTAATGAAAACACAATTTATGAAGCCACCACCAAACTAAAACACAAAATGTTCTCTTAAGCAAGCAAAATTATTAGGGATTAAGATTGACAAACCTTATAAATTAAAAGTCTTTAAAAAAATATTCCAAATTAACCATCCAAACGGAGGAAATAACCAGATAAACAAAAATAAAGAACGTCAAGCCAAGTAATATGCATCGAGTCAACGACTTGAATAAAATGTAAAAAAGGAGCACTGTTGTTTGCCAGTCAAAAAGATTTTAGAGAATGAGATAAGGGTAAAATCCTTGAAGAGGAAAACAAATAATTTAGGAAGAAATGATAATCTAAGGATTCTACTTTGCATTACGGATCTATACTACATTACATTTTCCTTATTTGAGTTACATTTACGTACACAATGTGTCTGAGACGATTTATATCGAAGATGGAAGGATCGACGAAATAAAGCAGCTTGAATTTGGAGCGAAATCACAACCAGTAAATTTTTACTAGACGTATATAAATCAAGCAAGCGTACGTTATCATCGAAGCGCACCACATAAACTTTCATCGGTAAGCTCTACTACTACTACTATCTATCGGTTTATTACTACCTACTAAATATAAAAGCAGCAGTAAATAAATAGTGGGAGCCCTTGCATTATACTGTGGCAACTGTGTCTACTTGTCTATATATGTGTCTTCGAGTATCAGACGCTGGTGTTTGAAACGTTAGATTTCGATAGTCGTAAACCGATGAAGTGAAATGTTGCAATTCGTTTAATGCCCAATGTTCTTAGATTGTTTGTCCTCAAGCATGGATCTTTGAGAAGTTCGAGACGCGTAGATTATCAAAAAAGTTAAATGACTAAATGCAATCTGGCCCTGATCCTTAATTAGTTTTGCGTAGAAGAGTAGTTCTAAACCACTTACTTAATGCTGTAACGAAGCTTTAAGCTACATCCTATATCTCCTATTTGATTAAATGCCAGTACATTGCAAACACGTTAAGTTATATATTCAAATCCAGTATTCTCTACGGTAAAATTAAGATTAAATCTAGGATTAATCATTATTCCATTTCCAATATTGCTGTTACAATTTGCAATTTAACATTTAAAATATAATTAGTACACACAGTAGACAAAAAACTTATTGTGTTTCGATTTAGATATATTTCCCAGTAATAATAAGTTTCAAATTTGAGGTACTCCAAGACGTAACCATATTCTGGAAAGCAAAGATAATTTTATGACATAACACACTGAATCATGAAAGTTTCCACCGTAAAATTGGGACAGAAACTTCAGAAGTTAAGCAATATCGTAACTTTGCTATTTAGCTCCCGTTGTACACCTAAATATTAAATTGCCCAATAGAAAGATGAAATAATAAATACTTGTATTATTTTACTTGTATTATTATTGGAAATTATTACCTGGAGGTCGTAAGACATTCACGTACGAGAACGATATCACGTTATTAATTAAAACAAAACAATACAATCGTAAAAAAAAAATACAGCGAATCAAGCTTTAGCAAATATTGTAAATTGCAGTTTAGCAAATAAACTAATTTAATGGGGATAAATCAGATATTTTTTAGCAAACCGAGGCAACGGAAGCCTACATTTATATTAGGAGAGAGTAGAATAAATTCTCTAAATACAAAGAGTATGTCAAATATCACAGGGTTATTTTATATAATAAATTAAATTTTAAAGCGCATAGGTTTAATTAAATTAGAGCGTCGGCTAGAGTAACGTAGGGGTTTAAACGGTAACGCAGCGGGTATTATTTACAGAGGGTCTGTAGAACCGGAAATGTTATACGCAGACGCAATATGGGCGGACGCCTGTAAAATTAAGGAAGCAAAATGAATCGGGTCGCAAAAGTTATTAACGGTTAAGGCCGTGAAGGTGTATTCATCTATTTCAGCAGTCGCGGCGTGCGTTATTTCTGGTATGTTACCAGTAGATTTACGTTTGAGTAAACTTAAATTTCGTAGGGACGCGAATAAAATAGGGTTTGAGGTTTACATACGGTAGCGCAAATTAGATTAGAACCCAACGATTTAGAAAGACAATAGATATAGAGTAAGGAGAGGGGAGGGGGGGGGGGGGAGAATTCATCTGGAGGAATCGAAAAGTATTACTTATAAGAAATTTATAGACACTTTTTTAAGTGATGGTAATGCCTAACCCGCAGTTTGTCAGACCCCCGCTGAGCTAAGTCTCCCTCCTAATCAACATTTCGACCCCAGAGAAACCGATTATCGTAACTGATCAGAGCGAGATTTCCTGATTCAGAACTCCGGACTGATAGCCAAGCGCGCAAACCACACGAGTATCGCCGCTCTTTTGGAAAGGGTTTAGAAATTTTTACGGATCGATTTTTTACAAAGGGTGAGGATGATACAAAGGTGGCTTTTGTTGTTTATGATAAGGTATTGAAATATATAATCAAAAATTTAGATTACAGGACCATTGCTATAATTTTCAAGCAGGATTGTTTGCAATAAATCAGGTGGTACGTTATATTAGGCGGTAGTACGAATCTGTACATTATAACTAATGGATTATCTATATTGGAGACTTTAGGGAATAAAAAAAGATCCGACCGAATTGTTATTAGAGGTTTGGAATATATTACGAGAGGGAGGACTAAAACCTTTTTTGGACTAGGGCTCACGTAGGTACAATCGGCTCATTGTAAAGCTTTCCATATGTAGTCACTAGTTCATTGTTATTTATTACTTTGGTACAACGTTTGTATTTAAAAATATCCCATGGGATTTTTAAATAAAATTAATAATATAAAAATTAGTATTTTGATAGTTGATGCTTTACACCAACTTTCAAATAAGGTTGTAAAGATACACGCCATCTCTCTTAATGCTTAGGGGAAAGGAATGGGGGGAGGGTGCTTAATTAGGTATGGGTTAATTTCGGGTAGCGTAGTTTGCAGAGCATTCGATAATGTTTGGCGGGGTATTTGGGATACTATTTTAAATAGGATGTGGACTAATTTATGTAATATAATTTTCTTTTAAGTTAATATACAAGCTGTTAAAGTACTATTTTTTATATTATTGATTTTAATAAAGAAGCCGCATTGAATATTTTTATATACAAATATTGTACCACAATAATAAATATCAATAAACTGGTTACTACATATGGAAAACTTTCCATTTCAAACGTAGACGTCGCTCTAAGTAGCACATATTCGAAAAGCGCTGTTGTCTCATATCTACAACGTGCTTCTAAACATGTTTCTGCTTTAGTGCAGTAATTATGCCAGTTTACTACCGAAAACAATGCTTTAATAAAATTCATTATGACGCTATTCTCAATACGTTTTTAACTTTGCGTTTAATAACACCATAACTACTTAATAGTAGTTCTTCAACAGTCATCTGCCATAAATTTTACATCGTTATGTGCTAGCAACTTCGCAATTAAAAGCAGTTTTATAATGTAGCTCATTACAGATCGCTGTTTCCCATATATTTTTTTTTATTTTGGGGTTAGTAGTATTTTGTAACTGTAACCTGTTGGTTTCATTTACCACAGAGTTAAAAACAAATTGATCATGATTATAATTACAAATGATAAACAAAATTTGTTTCTAAGATTGATGAATAAAAATGAACTTGAAGGAGAATAATAGAACGTCGAATCTATAAAATTCTGACACTTTGTTTATTGGGGTGTGCGACAACGAAAGTTATAATTTTATAACTTTAAGAATTTGGTAAATATTAATAATCTTTGTACTGCATCATTTCCTAATTAGAAACTATCAATGTTTTTATGAGCTTATAGATTCTCATCAAATTGCCAACAAAATTGCTACAATGACGTTGTTACAATATCCGATAGTTTAAACTCTAAAAATGTTTCATATTAATCCCAATCATGATGCAAAAAATTGTAATTTTTTTTATAAAATCTCGCATGAGGTGTGCATAGAACTGTATACATGCATTATTTAGTAAATCTAATGTAAGTAAAAGTTCTATATATGACTTTGGTTGCTTTAGTGTTATCTTAAGCATATTTTAAGATTGCCGGCTTTCACGTCAGTACAGGTGATTTTTTAATGGTCGATGAGTATCGAACCTTCTAGTCTCATAAACGGTGAAAATGAAAACATGTTTATGTTTGAGCGGAATATTTACAAGTATAAGCAAATAAGAATTTACTCAGTCATGTTTGCGGATTCGAATTCGTTTATATGAATGATTTTTTTTATTAGGTCACTCCCACGGTCAGCCAAACGCAAAGCAATAAACAAGGAGCTGCCAAAGAAAGAATTCGATCTCAATCAAAAGCAGCTATACTATATAATCAGCACACACAACATCTGAAGAATTCACCTTCTTACCGCTTTCAAATCCAAGAGTAAAGGCATGCTGGTAGAGAGAGAAAATTACCAAATTAAGGCTTTTGAACGATGAACATGAATTACTTTAGATTTTGTCTCCGTTTTGATATACTTCAGTGTTATGTTTGTCTCTGTTTGTTGTAGTCTGTAATTTATACATTCTTTATGATCTTTCGAAACCTTTAATTGTTTTTATTTATACAATATTTTCTATGAGTCAAAAACTTTAAGTATCATCTAATTTGCGTGGTATTTATTTAGAAACAGTATGGAGTCTGTTCCGAGATAAAACTTTCATGTAAACAAATTTTTCTTATTTTTAGTAATTACCTGACAAAGCGTGTACCATTTACGAAATCAAGTCTCGCTTAAACAGATAGGGTTTACTTCCGAATAATATGAAGATAAGATTAAGGAATTTTATCGAAAGAATAACTTCCCAACTAGTGCGAAACTTTCCTGGAATTAAAAGTGTCTCGGCGTCGTATAAGCCCACCCAGGGATTATTCGTAAGCTAGCTTGTTGTGCCTCTATCCCACTATCGGACTTTCTGTCATCCGCAACGGAATTTTGTTTACTTCTCATACAACTCTTTATAAGAGGTTCGGTGAAGCGAAGGGTGTTTTGTTGTTTCCTTTTGTTTTATTTAGTTTTCTAGTTTTGTTTCGGATGGAAATTTCTCACAAAATCTTACATAAACTAAACGCTGTTACCAACATAATCGATTCGAATATAAGAAAATTTTCGGAGAATAAATATTATTTACCGGAGAATAGGGCCTCTCCAAGTAAATAGCGCATCTTGACTTATGTTAAACTAACGATTTCAAGTTTCCCACAAATTCGATACAATTTGTATTCTACATGTATCTGAGAACGCTGAACTTCTATATTTTACATCAAGCAAACGCATTGTTTGTTTGGTAAATCAAATCTAATAAGAAACTCTTCGCTAACTATGCAAGACGACTTGCGATAAGGCAGGAAAGTGGGGCAAGACTGAATATCGCTAAAAGTGACGACTTAGATAATGCAAAGCACCACTACCTTACCAACTATAAGGATACTGAGTTTATTATGCATTATACCTACACTGAAATAGTTCTTATTTGTTCCTACTGGGTTGCATATATTTGTAATTAAATTGGAACAGTTCAAACTTAACCTTATATACCTAAAAATTATTTATTCGTTCTCAAAGAAAATTTCATTGTTTGTAGAATGTTTTGCTTAGTTTGAAAAGTATTTTGTAATAATTTAAATATCGACTAAACTTAGAGAGTGTTTAGGAAATAACAAAACATAAAATTGTGTCAACTGCCATTTATTGAAAAGTAAATTAAAAATAGCGTAAGCAAATGTTATTTGGAATATAACCGGAACTTCAAATATGTGATTTAACGTTGTTCATACTGTTAATATTCTTACATTATTATTCGATCCGATTTTAAGTTTCCTTAGTAAAGTGCTTTAAGATCACCAATCCATATCATAAGAAATGTGCGATGTGGGTTGCTTTGCTTATCTTGTATGTATGTAATGCTGTGTTTCATAAGAGAAAAGCTGCCAACCATATTGAAATGCAATTACTATTTTATGTACACACCTGTTTGTAAGTGCAGTATAATTTGGATTAATTCACACTAGTAGTCATGGAAGTTGAATATAATTTATCGTCTGACAACTGTACGATAGCTTGGTATCCTAGGTGTCTATTTTAATTGAATGGGGTAGTGACTCAATGTGATTCGTATAAAGAAAATGTATGAAAATCCTTGGTTACGTGTTGATAGTTGATAAAAAGTCTTAAAAAAGCTGTGTCATTTCTCATCAGATATAAATGAATTAAACCATATTGCGGGGAGATATCTGGTATCGTAGGGGATAAATTCACGAATTTGGTGTTTACTATATCTGGGTACATGTTTTACATGGGATTTTACATGTGTTTGCTTTCCCGAGTCTAATCATACATCCTGAATGTAACGAAGGAGGTGAATATACGAGCGAATCTGGATTGTCACTACAAGGAAATCACATTCAGAGGTACTCTAGCATTTGTATAAACCGGAAAACGAGGTATCTGGTCAAAACATTGTTTAAATTATTATTATTTCGTATGAGATTTAAATTCTGAGCTTTTGTAAATTGGCAAACGTGGTTGGTGGTTTTCTATTCCCTTATGATTGCGCCGGAGATTTTAAAAGTTCATATTTGAATAAAAGGATCTAAGTTATACTGGATAATTGATAATACTTGTTTGAATATCCCAAATAGCTATACTCACCCTGAGTAAGAGTTCTCATACTTTTTTTATATATTTCCTGTATAGACTTGTTCATGAATTATACATGTTATTAAATGATTGCACTGTTTTATTAAAGAAAGTTATTTATTTATTTTCTCTTTTGCTCGTAAAAAGCATATAGCCGGGAAATCGCAATAGTATATATGTATGTATATGGCGAGGGTGATGTTACACTGTGACCTAAAAGATCTATTGTGTCCCTTATTCATTCTGTTTTCCAGCTGGCCTTCTAATCCAATTCCTTTCAGAAAGCGTAGGTTATCAGAAGGCCGCAGATTAGGTAGGTCTGTGGTGATTCACATTCAATCAGAATCAGACCTGGCTTAAAATGGATGCCTTTGAATTGGATCTTATGCTCCCATCCGTCGTATATCTCCTCCACTGCTTTTTGTTCGTCCGCACTGTGGGTAATCTCAGGGAAAGCCCTTGCCAGGATGGCAACTTTCTCCAGATTTTTGACAGCCATTGCATAGCTGCCTTTTGTAGAGCCAGGAGTGGTGCTTTTTCCCACTTCCGCTTATCTTGAAGATGTTGCTAAAGTTGTGCCCAAGGTTAGAGTGAAATAGTAATAGGTTTTAATGGATTGCCCATTGTGATATTCGCCTCTCATTTTCTCTATCACATGCCTACCATCATTCAGTCCGCAATTTCTCTGGTCACAATACCACAATTCTGATACATATGTTTTCTTTTATACGCCAAACGGTCTATAGGAGCTGTTTCTGTAGTGACTTGCAGCGCCTCGGGTAATTTCGTTCAAAAGATTGAATTTATCACCAAGCTTCTTAGACAGATTAGAAATGCCTTCAAATTGTATCGGTTGGGTCCAAAAAGGCAGAGGAAGCTGGAATAAGAATATATAAGCCCTGAGCAAATACCCGAGTATCTTCTAGGTGAAAATATGCACTACTGAAAACGCGTCCTGTTCAATATTGGCCAAAAGTGGGGTTATCATATGTCCGATAGTCAAGCAGCCATCAGAATACTGAGGTCATATGTAATCAGCTCCAAGAATATCTGGGAGTGTATAGGCGAACTAAACAACCTAGATAAAAGGAACACGATAACCTTTCCTGGGGTGGGTTCCGAAACACAAAATAACAAATAATCTTACAAAAAACGCGCTTATATACCATTCATAGGGTCAGAACCAATTTGCGGAACAAGTAGCAACGCAAAACGAACAAAACGAAAACGCTAAAAAATAAAATAGAACAGAGAAAATTCAACTGTTGGGAGAATCTCTAGGTAGTGAAGCAACTTAAATCCTTCTGGTAAGTATAAGCCGATGAGATTTAAAGAATGCATCAACCTGAATAAGAAAAATATCCATATATTAATAAAGATGTTGCAAACTGAAAGAACATCCGGGTAGGTCTAGAACAGCAAAGAAATGCGAATATAGATTTTATGGGAATAGGATGAACATCCACCTTCTCTCAAACACAGCACAGTACAACTCAAGCATTTTGAAGGATATTTTGATACACTAAGATACGGGGCACATTGCTACATGCATAAAACTATATAATATTGTTCTAGTGTGCAAGTTTGCATGGAATCATACATTTAGTTAGAGAATGGTACGAGTTTATAAACCTAAAACTAAAGAAGTATTGAAGAGGAGAATATACTAATATAGACTGCTGCATCACACTGAAAGTTTTCAAAAAGCTTTTGAAGAAAATAATGCTTCTTTTTCTAATACACACAGAGTGTAAGTATTCTGCTGCTTTTGTCAATTAAACACATGAAAGCGTTTACTGAAGTTATTGAACCCTAATGAAATGCACTACGAGGTGTCTTTTCAAAAAGTTTTCGATTTGGCTTTTAAATACGGATAATACTACTTATGAGAAAAAACGATGAATGTGCTGAGAAAAATATGGCAATAGGATTTAGAAAGAAAAATCAACGTAGCAAGATGTTTGTATTTAATACAATCTCAGTAGGTGGATATTTAGAAATTACGAACGTTATAAATTTGCGGCTGACATTATAAATTATATAATAATACTTTCTGCGTCTATATTGCTTCCTGGAGTTAGTCGCAAAATATCCAGAAAAAAACTCCACACTTCTTTATTGAAGAAAGGCAGAAGGAACCGTAATTTTCTACGGATACTGCAGAAAAAAATTATAGAAGCTGCATGCGGAAATAGCAACTAAAAATGATACAGCAGAAAAAAAAAATAGTTGTAAACGGCAAAAATCAGAAGAGAGGACGTTCAGAATCTGATCACTTCAGACGACTCTGCAAATGAAAATGAAGATTTTAATCCTAAACCCAATACAGCAGATCAAAATATAGGTTTTGATCTTCCCATCTTGAAGATCTAAGTGCTTAAATTTTCTACTCATTAAATTTGAAAGTAAGAAAAACTGCTGTTCATTACCTGGTCAAAGTTATATTATGAAGCCTCATACCTCAAGAAATAGGGAAATATTTGATTGCTAATATAAGTTGTTATACCATCCATGACGCAAAAAAGAAATAACGTTAAATTTGTGATTTTTTCTACATAAATCTGCCTCACCTTCTGTTTGTTTTATTTACTGTTAATTTATTACATACCTACATATCTTTCATGTCTCAATTTACATACCTAAATAAATATATAAATATAAGAGCTTCGATTTAGTATATTTAATCATATGCATTGCAAATTTTGCAACTTGACATCTGTAATATGCCGAAATAAATTGCTCATAAAATTGACCACTGAAGATAGTAGTAATACCAAGAGATTCGTGCCAATTTAATTTTTTATCTATAATTAGTCTCGCAAGCATTTTTTTTTCTGAAATATGCGCACTAATATCTACAAGCTTAATTTAGAATGGAAAAATGCTTTTACTGCTTGTAAAGGTCAAGGCACTTTTTTCATAAGATATAGGAAATAGGAGATAGGTGTTTAACAACGAGAAATTGTGCAGATTAGTTTTACTGCTTATACATTATATGTATGTATATACAATGTATTATAATTGCGTTATCAGTAAGTATATTTTCAGCAAATCACAGGTAATCTCTTGACCTCGCGTACTCAACAAAATGTTACTAATTTTAAAGCATAAATTCTATAAGGATACATGTTAAGGATTAAAAAAAAATGTAAACAGTACCTAGTTTTTCCTGATGAAGATAACATTTGGTACAATAATTTTATTCACGCACATCTTTTGATTTTCAAATAATTTATTATTTTTTTTTTTGCTGTAATCAACTTCTTTTAGCAACTTGTAATAATCCTCTACAAAAGGATTATTGTAATAACTTGACTTTGTTTGCGTAACCGCTAACCTGCATTCTTAATTCCACTAATATTTACAGAACTGCCTGGAATTCAAAAAGAATAATAATTGACTTTATACCTAAGTTCCCGAGGCTCTCTCTAAATTTGTGATAAATTTATTACAAAAAAATAATTTTGCTAATACGAATATTCCGTAAATGAGTTAGTGGTTTTCACTTAGAAACGCGAACGAAACTTCAATACCAGTACAGTATTGATACTTTATTTGTGATACCAAGTGTTTGAGCATCGATAGTTATTTATTCATACCTCACTGACACGGAGAGTAATGCTTCTTGCTTTCAGACAAGTGTTTCTATTGGTGACAATCTAATAATACAACTACGAACCGTCCCCAACATCAAACACTAGCACATGCTAGAAATATAACTTGACTGAAAAATAATTGACAATATTTCATCTTATTTCTTAAATCAAGTATGAGCGAGATACAAGCGAATTTCCATTATTCTGCAAATTCTCAATTTATTGTTTTCAAATATATACTTTACTGAAAGGTATAGGTAATATAAAATCTTAATTATATTTGCTTGCATTGGGACCATTTCCATTTCTGCTAAGAGCAACCGCCTTTATGAGAGGCTTTTGGAGAAGGTATTATTATTAGACTCCATTAGTCTATTAGGTACATTTATGCACCTGACGTTCTTGAGCTGTTTATAAAGTACTGCTTTATGAAATTTTCTTTTTTCCCTTTGTCGATTGTACAATAACTATACTTACTTCCACGTATGGTGCTTTTAAAGAAGTTATAATAAATAAATATGGGTTTAGTGTAATAACGTGATACGCACACAAATTAAAAAAAAAGATTTTTCGAGCTTTGAAGTTTTAGAAAAATGCATAAAACTGTCTACTACTCACTAAAGCTTATCATGTTACAACAACCTCTTCATATGTACATATAAAGTCAAAATGGAACAAAAGTTTAAAAATAAAACAACATAAATTATTAAAATGTTTATTTAGCTTAACTTCATTCTAGAAAACTTTTAGAAAAATGCCACATACAACCTTTATTTACTTATTTAGAACAGTAATGTTGAATTAATAACAATAACAATTGTCTTAAATATTTTTTCCCTTTTCTCAATTTTTACAATTTATTAGTTATCATCAACATCATATTCTAATATTATTATCCATCTTAAGTAAAAATTTACTTCATCAAACCGTATTACATTTACAATTTCCAATTATTAAATTTATATCAATTAAAAATTAGAATATTAATAAATAACTGATTGAGGCAATGTTGCTGAACGAACAAACATATGTTCAACATACTACTTCATTTTTAATGTAAATGCAGATATTTATTTGTTTCTACAATGTTATTCCTTGTCTCCAATTGTAATTTTGAACATAACTACTTAGTTACATTAGCGATAATACCTAGTGTAAACAAATTCGTTTTTTAGACATCTGATGATTGCCTAGGCCGAAACATAACCTACACATAATAAAAATAATTGATTAGAACAGCTAATTACAGCGTTTAATCATTTTTTAGTTACTAATATTCAATTACTAATTTTATCGTAAACTTACGATACCTCTAATCGTAAAGAAGATTAAATAAATAAACTTATATTTTTCTTATAAATCATGAGGACGCCTAGCTTTTCTGCTCTTTTCGGTAAAAGAGAACTGTTTCTTTTTTGTTTGCTCGTTGTTCCGAAAATTATTTGAAGCAACAGCCTTTTTTAAACAACTTTAACACCTCTTATGAAACATTGTCGTTATGCACTTAATAATTTTTCGTTTTTCATTTCCGGCCATACTTCATCATCAGCGATTTAGCAATTAACAAAAAAAATGTAACGTATTTCTATAAAAGTTATTGATAAGTTTTTGAAAGATGATCAGCAGCTTTAAAATCTGTTTTTTCTTCAATAGTTTCTTCTTGGTTTTTGCGGCTTTAGAATAAAACAAAAATGTATAACAAAATTTCGCTTTATCTTAAAGCTCTTTTCAAATTATAAAGTATAGATAAAAATATGAATTGTAAAAGATGACATTAAAATTATTTACAGATACTTTATTTATATACAGTAAACATTAGAATATATTTTTAATAAAAGAAAAATATAAGTCGGTAATTTTAATCTCACCTTCTACAATTTATATTTTTATTTATACTTTATAGCTGTCACAGCAATTTGTTACATCTTGGTTAAGTTCAACGATATAAATACATAAGACGACAATTTTTATCTCTTAAAGATTTCTTGCAAATTATATGGTAAAACGTTTGATGGACAATTAAATTCATTGAAAAGGAGCGTGATTAAATACAAATAATTAAACAATTCCTCAACTAAAACACCAGATAGATAGATAGATAGATAGATATGTTAATTGATGCTGGAACATTGAATTGTTTACACAAGCCACAATAACAAGAAAATATGATAACATTTAAGCTTAATAAAATAAATATAATTTACTAAAATAATAAAATAAATAACGCAAATATCGGATGCAAACCTAGAACTGTATAATACAATAAAATACTATCGAATGAAAAAGATCGATACCTCTGTCAGCATTATTATATAGTACAAAGGCATGACTATACTTCATGAAAGATTTTTAAATTTATTTAAATCTAACAATAAAAATATTTAAGTAAGTCCATATTCCAAAATACGACAATGTGTTATCATTATCTCCTATATTATGTATCATATATATGTATAATGATGATGTATAGTATAAAAACTTAATCTACGGCGTTCTTTCGGCAGTATCTTTCACTAAGTTGGTAAGGCACAAAGATGTCAGTTATAAAAATAATTTTTGTTTGTTGCCTGATAGTATGTGTAAAAGCGTCAGCAAACTACACGCAAGTAAGAGAATGTATGTATGTGTATCTTTAATGTTAATCTTAATTTAATGGAACGTTTGTTTATTGTTATTTATTGTACACCACGGTTATATAGTATATATAAGCTATCGATAAAGTAACTCACAATATTCGTAACTTCACTAGTAAATGATTTAGTCTAAGAGAAATGAATGTTATCGATGATTTTCCTACATTTTAGTAGGTTAAAGGTATCGTCTGTAGAAAGAGGTTAAGGTAGCTATTTTTGACAGAAGTAAATTTACTGTTTAGAACGGAGATGATAACATTTCTTGCAATTGCTTAGAACCTTTTAGATAAAATGATCACTATATCCGAGCTGAAATTTTCTATTATGCCTTGAATGTTTGAAATCAGTCATTAATTCTATAAGAATAAAATATCCATTTAAAATAACCAATCATAAAGAAATTTACCAGATCCTTTTTTGGCATTATATGATCCTGTAGGAAGGCTCGCAGAAAAAAATATTCGAACGAAGCAAGCCTGAGCGAGCAAAAGGGAAAATACGGGTTCCCGGTAATGGAAGCGGCCCGATATTTTCTCTGTCGCTCGCTTAAACTGGCATCGTTTGATTACGTATTTCTTCAAGTATACATCATAAAATTCAAATGATCTGGAGCAGGGAAAGTCATACTTTGTTCTGACAGATGCCAAAAACCCTAAACACAGATTTTCAAGTTCCGCTTCATTATTGTAATTAAATGTTTACAACAACATTCTACAATAAATAGTAAAGTAAATAACAATATATTAATGAAAAGTTTGTCTACAAGAGCACGAAAGGATAAAGTGAAAATTATTTATTTCATCGTTTATATCCACTATGTTATTGTAAACAATTCGTCGCATTTACATTTTAAATGAAATAATCTATATATTACTATATATTTGAATTTAACATAAAATTCTATGACGATTATCATAGCTGTAATCGTCAAAGAAAGCCATAGGCTTCCTATAAGTACCTGTCTTCAACTGTTTCTAAGATGTTTTGTTAATAAATCGTACAATAATATGTATTGAATATTAAGCAGCCAGAAAACAATTGATTGGTATAATACAGCAATATCCAATTATTGTTGTCATAATCATTATATTATATTTATTGTAATGTCAAAGTCATAGCTTACCAAGTAAAAATTATTCGGTCATTTGAAAACTTTTAATCAACAAAACGGGTAAAATATTATTAAAAATGTATATAAGGAATGTTAAAACAAATGAGTGTAGAATTTATTTCTACGTCCAAAAAAAACAATTTCTAAATTCTTGTATGATATGACGTGTACTTTTTACTACATTTCGATGAAGTAATGTTAGTACTCGGTAATCTTAAAATGTTATGAAATAATCAACATACAGTATTCTAAATGTTAAAATTTTCACGAAAACCACAATATCTTGGAAGCAGTTAAAGACAAGTATAGGAATCCCAAATAGTAATCGTCAGAGATTTCTACGCTAAATTTAAAAATGTGATAACCTGAAGAGGATTAAATGAGGGTCTGCTGTTTTAACCTTCTTCATATACACGAATCCACATTGCGTCTCCACTGAAGTTATAATGTAATAATATTTAGAGTGTTCCATTTAAAATAACCCAGTTCATAGCGACTTCTGGTTAATCGAAAGTGTAAGGAGCTTGAAAACAGTTAAAAAGAAAGATAAGTACTGAAATATTGCAAGCCTTATATTTTTGAAACTGCAAGTTTTCCTTAAACCGGAAAATCTGTGATTAGCCACATCCATGTAAAACCCTGTATAGTTGCCGCCGCATATTATACTGAAAAACTACAATATTCCGTAAGTAAAATTAAATTAATTAAAAGAAATTGTTATTACAGATTTTATAAACCATTATAGCAATTGGAAACGACGCATGTAAAATGTAGATATTTTTGTGGAATAGTTTGTGTTTGATTCACAAACCACATTGTTCAAATAAAAATAAACAGCACAAAAAGAATCAAAAGTATTAGCTGAATAAGAAGGAAAAGCCAGAATGAAAGAATTAAATAAAAATTAAAAAAAAAAACACCCTTTTTGTCAACTAGCGGCTTTAATAAAAAAAACAACTTCACATGTTTTTTAATGTTTTTAAAAAAATCACGTAATTACTGAGTCATAAATAATGTGTAGCTAGTTTGTTATATTGCGTTTTTTTTCCAATGTATATTTTTTATATTTATTACTAAAAGTATTTTCTGTTAGGTATTCCTGTCCCCTCACGGCCTAATTATTACTGGAGAAGATATGAAGGAGTAATACCTCCGGATGCTATACCGGAGGTCACACACCTGCTGGCGACACAAATTACATTGCACAAGCGGTTGTAACAGGTAATTATAAATACGCATTACTGCCGTGCACTATACGGAATGGAAGCACAGACGTCGAGGTAGCTTTTTATGGAGTGCAAAATAACAAAAATTACGTAGCTGTAAGAAAAATTAGTAACATATAGTTTGTACATAACTCCTGATATGATTATGCTTGCAGATATTATGCAGTAATACTCCGTCAGCACTAAAATGGAAAACAGTAAATGTAAACGAACTTCACTTCATTAATGAGCACCTGGTCGTGGGAGGTGAAAATGAAACTGGTTTACATTGGACGGGTAAACTACGACAATAACCTCATGGTAGGAAAAGTACTTACAAAAATATTGAAAGGTTTATTCATTGCTTCGCCAGACATAAAAGCAGAATCAGTGTTCACAACCTTTGAAGTGTTGGTATATGATTCTAATGAATGTATCCGTACCTATAGTACCAGTAGTGCAGTATAGTATCACTAGTCACAAGCTACACACAAATTTGAAGAAGAAATCACTAAAATATATAATATTAAATCAGTTTTGAAACTCCATTTTTCTTTTAGCTCCAATGTATGTACCTTTAGTTTCAAATGCTAAACTAAAAATTAAGTTTAAAATAGGTGACGTCCAAGTGTTTTAAAGGGTCTTGGCTGTTACTAGGATTCGCTGTTTCGAATCTTATTTTGGTCAATTACGTTAATCTGCTTTTCTCGGAGCTGTAATGGTTATACGGAGGGGGATATAACCCATGGGAAAGGGGGAGAGGGGAGTAGAGGAGGAGTTAATTGATGAGCAGTAAATTGGTAAGATTTCATCTATTTCTTTAAGAAAGAGAGCACCCAGAAAATCGAAATCGTGTCTACTAATTTCAGAATGTCTGTACGGCTATGATCTGTGAAAGACATGAAACGACGAAAATGAGAATTTAAGTGTTTTATTTTACTTCCATCATGTTCCGCACAAGGGCCAAATGAGCTAAACGTTTAAGATATTGAATACAATGTCTACTTTCATTTGTTAAATATTATATTTCGAGTAATTGCTGATAAAACTGTTAGTGAAGATTAACAAATCAGAACGAAATTACTAGAATTTTTAAAACAAGATTTTCTAGAGCAAAAAATTTAATTAACTGTGAAGTAGATTTATCAAGTTGCAATGTAGAACTGTTAAATATTTGCGCTATTAGGGTATGCAACCATGAACTATTAAATAATTGGAGTTCATAATGTTCAATTAGAGTTAGTACAGCTTAATGATACTTAATGAAAATAAAATTAGTACTGATTACTACTTGAAGGTTGTACTAAGAATGATGTCTGAAGACATCACGCCAAAATTAATGTAAATTCATAGGGATATTCCAGAAATTAAGAAATTCTTCTTTAGAAGAGAAAATATTACAAAAATAGAAATAATTTGTATCGCTTGCTGTAATTAACATAAATTATATAATAAGCAATACAGAATTTAAAACAATATATAGGTTTCCACAAAATATTGGAACAAATATTTCTTCATTTTGCACAATTTAGAAAATTAAAAAAATATATAAATACATCAATTGCAAAAATTTTGTGTCCAAACAACTGTCTCCACATACACATTTAAAACATTATTGACATTTCCGGTATATTACCATAAGAATTAATTGTAATTATTTATAACAATAAAATTTGTATATTGTATCTTTTATTAATTATCTACCGTTATCAAAGTTCTTCGTATAATATTGTGCGACATATTTTAGGTTACGAAGTTATGCGAAGAATTTCAATCATTATCGCAGCCTCCTTAGTGGCGTATGCTTGAGCCGCCGCTGATAGATATACTGAGAACAGAAACTGTATTACTAAATAAAAATTATTAGTGGAAGTTTTGGTTTTTATCATATTAGACCAAAAGGAAAAAAGAATATTTTCGCACAAAAGTGTTGATTTTAAGTGAAAGTAGCGTGCTATTTTACCGAAAAACTGTTTTCTTCTTAAGTACATGCTTTATTGCTTTTGTACGAAAAGTAACTGCATTCAAATATAATGAACCTGTTTTGATTTATATGTTACAATGTTTGTATAACTTCAGACACTACACAATCACATAGTGGGTTGTCATTATTATATATGCAGGTATATTAAACAAATTATTGTAGTTAGTAGTAAAACATGTAGTCTTAAATATATTTAGAAGTTTTTGGTGAATGTACGGTCGTTTTTTCCTTCTTTTATTATTTCTTGAAAAATATATTATTGCCAAAGAAAAATACGTGGATATAAAATTATTTTCCTTTTCAAGGTAACTTTAAATCATGTTGACCATATAGAAAACGTAAAAATTTTAGGTTTAATGCAATTCGTTCCTTCTAAAACCGATACTTTTATCTGTGTATCTGCCTATAATTATTATTTCATACCTACGTTTATATTATTGAAGCTACAACATCTAATATTGAACATTTAATCTAAGCTTAATCTTAGAATACCTTATCAATAAAAGTAATTTCATTTAAAAACGAACTTTTCCTGCAAATATAAGTGAGCACAGAAATTACGGTAGTGGAAATCGGGAGTCGACAGCAAAGTCTGTCACTAAGCAAAAGTGTATTGCCTAAAAAGAGAATTGATCAATTTAACATTTCAGTCAAATAAAAGTTTCTGCGATTCTATAAAATTAACTCCGAAAGAAGTTCTGCTTCATTGTCAATTACATGAATTAAAACCGGGACTGTTCTCGTCCGTCGACTAACTTAACCAATTAAAGAGAGTACTGTAGTCAATATTTGTCTCAATGTAATATCATCGCAATTAAATGGAAAAAACTTCAAGAAGCACCTTAAATTCTGAAATATATATATATATATATATATATATATAATATATATATATATATATATATATATATATATATAATATATATATATATATATATATACTATTGGCGTTTCTGTAGATACCTGCGTAGAGAGTTTGTCAGTAATATAAACCTAAGCAATACAGAATAATTGAGTAATCGTTTAACTTTGGTTTGTATTATTAGTGTAATACGATAAAATCAAATATTTTTATAATAGAAATATTACAGCATGAACGTCTATTGCAGTAACTTCTGATATTACAACTCTAGATAATACTATTCTCAATATGTGTTTTCCTGGGCAGGATGTTAGCACATACTTTATGCATTTACACCAAACGTTTCTGGGAAATAAAGAACAGTGCAGACGATTTTGTTGCAGACGGTAAACTGCTTACACTAGAATACAGAAGAAAAGTACATAAACATACTATTTTAATGCAGTTTTCTCCATAAACGTAAGTAGGCTCCAAGTTTATGACAGCCATTTTCACTACTACAACGTCTACTTGAGGGAATAACGATCAATTTTTTTGTATTGTTGTCATTTCCATACTGCATAAAATATAAAATAATATGCACTCGCTTTGAGATCCCTGTTCAGTATTTTTTCTACAAAAATAAGTTTACTTGTTCTTATATTATGGTATAAAATTACTTTTAAATATTATCAGTTCCTCGTCCAAACTTTATAACATTATTTGTGGATGTCGCAACTTATTAATTGATCTTTATTATGGACATTATTTGATAAAAAAAAAAAGTTAGGTCTTTCCTTAGATTTTGTGCTCAGATATATTTTCGCTTGTAAACACCCTTAATTGTCATTTACCACATGTTACAAGTATCACGGATTTAAATTCACACTTACAACTTTTCGTAAGCATGCTTAAAAAAATATTGAAATCACTTTTTTTTAAAATAAATTAAATTTCTCAAAGTTTGTTGCTTTTTGTATCTCAACCGAAATAAACTCTTCGAATTTGGTTCACATTTAAACAATCTTCTCAATTCTAGCATAAGTGATAGAGCAAGACTAAAAAGTATTTTTTCAATATGACACTTGCTGCTACAAGAAACATCTAGAGGAAGAAATAAATTTTATTATAAAATTATACCTTTTTTTCCATATCCTATAATGAACTAGAAACCGTTAAACCATAAAATGTTAATATTACATTCTTTGGGCATCACGTTAATTAAGGCACGTGGAGGTAAAAAGGCCTAGTTTTGAGATAATTCATATAAAATGAAAAATATTGTAAATTATAAATGGTGTTTATTGATAGTCCGTCTTATAATAATACAGGAACAAATTATGAACTAAAAATGATAACTTCAACAATAAACACGATTAAAATTTAATAATCTTTGAAACAGTACAAAAGGGCCTTGATATACTTTGAGACGATAATAAGGCTTTTAACTATACTATACATAAACTTTCTCATTGGAAAAGTATAATCAATTTTAAATACCCTCATTAATTCCATATGGGAGTTACAACAATTATTGTACAACCCCTAATAACCATTGGGACATTCAAAGGTATCTATATCTTCTACTACCAAATTTACGCATTTTTAATGATACTATTTTTCATACCTCCATCTGGGGCACAGTCTCATATCGGCCGTTCTATATTCCTCACATCTATGCTAATGCCATTCTGTTTCTTCTGGAAACTATCGGCACTTTTCTAAATGTCGTATTTAACATTTAACCTTTTTCTTTCAAATCGTTGGTGTTCTTCCTTTTGTTTTAATGGGCGTTGACATAAGCTGCTAAAATTTCTTATCAGTTCACTAAGAAGCATATGGTCTTTCAAATCAAGAATAAACTAAGCAATAGCAGGCTTTTTAAATGTAATTAAGCAGTCTTCTTAAAGTAAATGAGTTGAGGGAGTTAGACGGAGTGACGTTTTACTTGCCAAATGCTGAATAAACTGAAATATTTGTTAAAATAGATGGAGCGAAAGTTGCTTTTGGAATTGCTCCAGGATTCAAAGGCAACAAACGAGTGGTCTTCAAGCCACTCTTAATATTACTGCACCTCATAGAGCCACATTCTACAAAATAGTATCAAATCGTACCTCAGTCATTTTTTATCAAGGGCCCGAGTGTTTACATGATCGCTATACTTACTCCTTAATCAAGTAGTTGGAGTTTATGGGTAATATTGGATGACAAACAGATTTTGAGCGTATGTCAACAAAGGTAAAAATTTAAATTAGAAGCTGCTCCAGTGAAAACTAGAAGGCATTTTTTTACACTTTTATATTTGGTCAGATGCTTCGGGATCCCCTTCAACAATTCATTAGTCACATTACTTTTCATTGACCCTCCCCATTAAACATTGTGCTTTATATTTTTTCATAATATTGCGATGGTGACTTAAAAGATAGCAATACAGAAGCAAAAAATGAAAAGGATAATGAGACCTATGGATATTTAAGATAATATCCACCAAGTTCTATATTTAAAGATAAATGCGTAAGAAGGTAATCAGAGTATTAGATAAAACAGCTAGAATTATAATATACAGCAATGTTACCGCAATTACGAGCAACTGTTTCCAGTTATTTTCTTTTTATAATTTGCCAATGCTATTTCTTCCACAACAACATTGACGAGGGTGGCGTGGGCGATTTACTGAGTGCCTTACAGTGCTTATTTGTTGATGAACATTTTTAATGCCGTTTTTGTTTGTACCTCACTATATAACCATAATATAAAAGTACCAAAATTTGTGTACAAACAGAAAAGCCGAAAAGGATGGAAATTAAAATGGAGATTTCAATGAAATCAAATCAATGTTTTTCGTGAGGCGAAATCTTGTTAACAGTTATAGCCGTCTTTATTACACAAGCAGTTACTTTGTAACGACTTAAAAGAATATTACATTGTTGAAAACTTTCAAACGCCAAACTAAGTTCAACGCTCCCAACGAGTAACCATTAAATTTGAGCTCGTTTATATTTATTTGTATTACTGCCCTGAACAAAATAAAGCGACAGCAACGGAGCGAATAAATAAAACGTAGTGCCAGAATAGAAGGAATCCTTTTTAGATCTTTTACTTATTGTAACTCTCTTCTCTGGGGTTCTTTTTATGGCGTTCCTGTGACCTTTCCAACGTCTCTATTGCGATTCCAGCGCTACAGAACACTAACAATTCGGCAGATGCGATCCCATAAACATCTAACCTACCGATAATGGTAACCGCGTGCATAATTGTTAGAGGAAATCGATACGAAAGAAGAGGAATTTGCAACTCCGCATCTGCTCTTCCTATCCGCTGTAATTACGAACATAATACACACACACAAACACACACGCACTACGTTTGTATGCATGCATACATCGTTGAAGTCTAAATTAAATTTCCGCAGCGTGTATGTTAATACGTGCATCGGCCAGTTCACCCTTTTCAATCTAATGTAGGAATGTATGAAGTACTCTTCTTATTTAATTATCCATATGGTCAACCAGTTAACAATAGCTGAATCAAAATAAATGAGCTTGACAACAAAGATAGAAACTCGTGGTATTTAAGCTTGAATGCAATAGCGATAACTGAAGTACTAGTGGAGGGATTGATATTTTTTTTTTATTTTGTTGTGGGAGACGTCTGGCCTGAAGTCTCCCGAAACACTGTATCCTCTTGGCTTTTTGTATTTGGTCTTCCACTTTTTTTACTCATTAAATTATATCAGTCACTTCAGTATGCTAGTATCCTGCACTAATCCAGTCAATCTCTGGCTGGTTGATCGAAGTACTCCTCTGAGTTCATTTTTCACTTGCCAAAAATTGCCGGTTTTTCGCGTCCAAAGCCTCGTATTTACACAGAATGTGATAAACTGCCATCCCATTCCACAGTCTGCAGTTAGTATCCCCAGTGTTAATCCCAATTATGTGTAGGTGTCCTTTCAGTACGCAGTGCCCTGTAAAGAAACTGTTACGAAGCGAAGGTGATTTCTATTAAGCTGCAGTAGTTCTTCAATTACCTTTTTTGATGGATTTTGTTTCTTTATTTTAACATAAACTAACATTTCAAAAAGCCATGTGTCCGAAACTGTGCCCCGTTACTTCGATACATTTATTTATTCGCAATTGGAATGCTATTCAACGATACAAAACCGTACTTTATTCAGTACTTGACAAGCTGTGGATACTTACACATTGTCCGATCCCCATTTAGATTATTAATTATTAATCCAATACAAATTAATTAGTGCTGAATATTGGAACAGTAATGGAGGCTATAGCGGGTATGATAAAGTAAAGTTCTTCGTTGTTGAACGGTTTTTTGAAATGTTATTTAATGTTAAAATAAAAAAACACAAAATCATGTTTGCTTGCTTCTCTTTTTGTGTATATTTCTAGACGTTCACAATCATGTTTTTTTTTTTGCGATTACAGTGCAATCTGTTACGAATCGAAAAAAAGTTTCAAACAAAAGCTACATACTTGATGACGTAGAATCCGAATCTGCAATACAAAATGGGGGTTCGCATTTGAGACAGCAGTGTTTTAGAGATATTCCGTTGTTTTAAAATAAAAAAACCCACCCTGTATATGTTACCTGCCTTGCATATTCGTAATAGATATATAATGTTCACTTTTCACCACCAGCTGCCCTACGTAATATTAAACATTTACATTATCTATTTCTTTTGATCGGCGAATATTCTACTTTTTACAGTGGAACACAGTACCTTGCAGAAGGAACTTTAAACTAAACTTTGAAGCATGTATGATTAGGTATGTATATCTATCATTACAATTATGAATTCTCTTGACTTTAGGTACTTATTATTCGATTGTTCTTGGTATACGGACGTTTGTAAGTTCAAAAATGTCAAAATTGTTAATGTTTGACAATAAATTTATCATTTCTTCTTCAGAAAACTACTTTTTTTGTATAATACTGTAATAAAATATGAAAAGTATTATAATATATAATAAAAACTGAATTATTACTACTAGCTATATTATATATTACGATATAAATTTAATTGTTTGTTAGCCTTTAGATAAGGCAGGATAAATGACTGCCCAAACATTGTTAACGTATCCAAAATTATGCACCATAATTATAAATTTTAATCTAGTTCTTGTATCTCCGATTTCATTTTGGATTTTACAAATATTAAAAACAAAGGATTTGATTTCTTATATTTCTGCAAATAGATATTCGTATTTTGGCAGCATGTCTTGTTATTATGAAGGAAAGTTGATTTTAAGGAATTGATTCAATGCATTGTGAACGTTCGACCTTTCAATCTTATATAAATTTAAAATATTAGCTAAACAATTTTAATATGTTATGAAAATTTAAATAACTAAAACGAGAATGAAAAAATAAAGTATAGAGATTAAATACTTTCAATAGGAACTAGCAAATAAACGAACGAGTAGAATTTAAGGTATCTCTTGGGCAAGTTAACAATAGAGTTAACCCTTCCATATATATATGTGTATATATATATATATATATGTATGTATGTACGTGTAATATATATATATATATATAATATAATAATATATATATATATATATATATATATATATATATATATATATATATAATATATATATATATATATATTACACGTACATACCTCATTTTTTGCGAGTCCATCAAAGGTGGATATATTTGTTTTGACTGACTGTAGGTTTAAATTCGCTAATGAAAGCGTTTGTGTTGAACATGGTGGGCCCTTCAAAACGGCAATTACGTAACATTGTTTATTCAGATTGCTCAAATTAATAACGAAATTTATAACACCAACGAACGATCCCAGATTTTATGTTTCGCCCTAGTTTACTCGGGCAAACACATTTTAAATAATCCACTTACAGGAAAAGCCGGCGAAATTGCCTCCACTCAAAACATAAATTAATTTCCCCGTCATTTATTATTAGTATTACAAAAATTTCCGTTACGCATTACACAAATTATCATTTAATTTTATTTAACAAGAAACAACGACAAGACAAATTTATATCGTTAGTACAACGCGATGAATAATTACATGAGCCGAAATTACAAAGCCCGCTGCTCGCATATAAATAACATAATGCTGAAGAGAGCTCTTCTAATATGTCAGATGTGCCGGTCTGTTACTTTGCAGGGTCAACGTTTTATTCCTATCTGCAAGGCGTTAGATGCACATTTATCATAAGAGGCCGAGAACTCCTTTTAAACACACCTTATAAATTTTATTCCTACCGCCCTAGAATTCCAGAACTTTACATATTAATTAGCGTGAACCACGACTGTATTTAAAGGTGGTGCAGAGAAGCTTTCGCATAATAGCTAAAGTACATAGTCAGTATGCATATGCAATGTACTCCTTTTGGGAATTAACAGCTAATTAACTGGAGAGTGCTATAAAATGAAAACTCACATATACATATATAGGTAAACAACTTCAACTTAATTACGGTAGATACCTCTCAGGGTATTGATCTCAAATTATAATTGCAGAAGGACTTTGTAACAAAGTCATAATAGGATTGCTGCTATTGAGACCTACGTTATGTATTTTAGGAACTAATAGTTTTTAATAGCATAACAAAGAAAGCTTTCAGACAAGTTTTATATTAATTTCTGATATACATTGAGAGGGATATTTCTATTAAACCTAAAACGTTGAGCATAACCTCCGTATAACGTAGCAGCCTAATAGCTTATTTTATTTTATCCGTCCTTATTACAGCACCCATTCCATCCTTTTGCCAACGGATTTCTTAAAATCTAATCATGTACAAAGGTTAACTCTTACACAAGAGTACTAGTTTGGACTTCAGACAAAAATTGACAAATTGCAAATACTTAATCAAATAAACAACTTCTTAGGTAGAAACAACGTCTTAAGAAACTAAGTTTCTTAACACGAACTAACGTATTTGAAAAGAACCCAGAAACATCTACCCCACATAACATACATATTGTATTAAAATTCTAAATTTGTATGTGTATATTTTTGTAAATAAATATAGTAGCTAATTATCAAAAACTAAATTAATTAAACTTATTTTATAATTTTCTTATAGAAAATTTGGAAAAAGCACATTTACGATCCATCGAACGTTAAAAATAAACGTGGCTAAAAGGCATATAAAACATTGCTGGTGTAGAACTCACTGATGTTCAGGAGAGTAGATAAAGGTTGCAGTATTGCCAAAGAAATTGTTATCATCAAAGTACAAAATTAAACAACTGCCATAACTTCTTTAACAAAATTTTGAAAACAGATAAGTCCACTTTTTCGCTTTTGGCCTTTTCTACAGAAAAAATAAGCACTAGTACGAACGAAAAAATGACAGAAATGGTCCATAACATAATTCCAATGACAGAAACAATAAATGTAACACAAATAAAAAAGGGTGGAATTATGTTAAATTGCCAAATTAATCAAGCCAATTTTTTTTTATCATTTCGAATTAATAGCGAGAACATATTTGGAAACAATTGTTCCAAAAGTAGATGACTTACCAGCGCCAGCCGTGCATACGTCACCGGAAGGGCTTCTACAATAATCCAATTTCGTATGCTGTCACCCGAAATACGAAAATGCTACGAACTTATACGAAGGAATTCGATCATTATGAGAGTCCTCGTAAAACATATGCACCAGAAACACGTTGCGACTTATTGCACAACTTCTCAATAAACCAATTATATAACTTGATTTCGCACTAACAATAAGCTGAAGCACTGTTAGATAGTGCTACAACGGTTCGGGAGCATTTAAACAATCAATTTCTGATTTGAACTGATTGATTACTGCAAAAAAAAAATGTATTTTAATTCAAATGCGAAAATTAACACTATCGGATAAAAAATTCAAGAGGAAACTGATAATGATTTAAACCGGAGAAATGATAACTGTATTTCTAATGCTATGCAATACTTAAGAAGACGAATTATTCGTAGGCAACAATCGAGGTCATTTTGAGCAGTTCCTTTAAATTTAAATTAAGTGTGGATAAGTTTTTTTGTCAAAAACATATGTATGTATGTTGGAAGGTTCACTATCTACTTTAGAAATTTTTATTCTTCATGTCTCGCTAATTATTTAAAATAATCTGATATAATATTAGATATTCTGAATTAGAAGGTGGAGGACAATGCAAAGAATCTTATTGAGGAATGCAAATATATATTTTGTTGATAGCGCCCTCTCCATACAATTCCGGTAGTTATCACTAGATACCAGATTATATGCAAAGTGCATATATTTTATTTTTTGCATATCTTTAATTATAGTCTATATGTTGACGTATTACACTAATTCAAGTTAATTAGCACTAATTAGTGATTGCATAATTAGGCATTTCTATGCATATTTTTACAAAAGTTGCATATATTGCATATTTAAGCTTTTTCTTATCCTTTCTATTAGTAAAAATTCCTAGCAATTCCTAATGTAAATCGACAACCCACAATTCTCAGAACGATAAATCTTTTACATTGGTTTCTCTAATAGTTTTGTCCAAGAACTGCACGTGTTTAATTTCGCCTAGCAGAAGGGATGTGGTAAATACGTTTTACTATTTTTAATTCCCAAAAGAACTATTCATTCATTGAATATCTTTGAGCGAAACAGCATGTAATTGTGTTAGCGTTTTAAATAGTGTGCGTACATACAATGAGTTAGCGTACAAAATTCCTTATGGATTAAGCCATTTCCTAACTGGTAAAGGATGGCGACAAATATTTTGTCGAGCCTGCAGTAAACTGGTAAGTTTAATTTTACTAAAAGCTTTACAATTGTTTTTTAAATCTTTAAACTTTTGATATTAAAATGAAAATGTTGTTGTAGGTGTCTTATGAGAGAAAATATATAATATAAAATATATAATATAAAATCTGATTAATCAACACACTAAATCATCACATATGGAAATGTGAAAACTAAGCGA